>NQII01006532.1:0-41999 GCA_002778355.1 Clitarchus hookeri
ACCTACACACACCACTTTGAATCACAAAATGCTTTATTATTATGAATGAAAGTATTATTACGAGATGCCTAAGGGTGAGTTTGATAGGGATGGAAATCTTAATAAATATAACAGAACTAAATTTAATTTTTTAATTTATTCACACAGCTATTATGTACAACAACATAAAATTATCTACCTCCACTATAACTCTTTTTATTTNATTTTTTAATTTATTCACACAGCTATTATGTACAACAACATAAAATTATCTACCTCCACTATAACTCTTTTTATTTCTCTGTGAGAGCATTAGTTAATATTTATTTCAACTCTAATTAACATTCTTAATCTCTGTTTGGTTATAGGCAATTAACTCATACTCATCTTTAACAAACATTCAATTTATCTGTTGTCATCATTTATAATGTCTTTCACTCGCGCATCCAGCCCAATAGTCCAGCCTGCCAGTCGCAATATTCACAGCACCGATGCTCGCAGTTGCAGATTTTCCTCCCGCTGGTCACTTCTCTTGCCACTCATTTCGCTTGTCTATCGTTGAAACTCCAGTCACTCATCCACTTAACAACTCCTAGCTCGAGGGCCCGATGCACTTTTATATCGGTCGCCCTGACCATCAGGAAGGTTCAACGCACCACGAGTCACACTGAAAGAAATGAGGTCAGTAGTTTCAATATAACCAAGGTTAGAAGCACGTGAGATAGTAGCATTATTGCAGTGCCACTCGCGGCAGCAAGCCTGTGGAAGCTAGTCTTTGTGTTCGCCACCCCCTATTGGGTTACATGCATGAACTTCACACATTTCCGATCTCACAAGGGATGCNGCTAGTCTTTGTGTTCGCCACCCCCTATTGGGTTACATGCATGAACTTCACACATTTCCGATCTCACAAGGGATGCGAAGCAGTGAGCCCGTAACAGTTATTGCCTTGCTTTAGTTTAGTAAACTGATACCATAATTACTGCTACCTAAAATAAATAAAGTATTAAAAAATATATGCGTGCTGAATACAAAAGACCAACAGTAATTAAAGCATAATGAAAACAATGTGAATATAAGTTATATATGATTCCAGAGGGGGGTAAAGAAAATAATTCCACAAGTAGTAAGGAAATCAAACTTTTGATATATTTTAAATCAAAATAGTAAACATTAAATTTTTTGCTGGAATATGAAAAATGGATATGAATGACATGGTGAAAACTTGTATAATACTAGTGGTGATGGGGCCCCTTACAAATGATACTTATTGTGTATGCGTATTTAAATGCCAGGACATTAATATTTTAGTAAACATAAAATATTTTGTAAGCCAGGTATAACTTTGTTTAGATGATGAACCTTTCATTTGAAAATTTGAGAGTTCACTTTTAAAATTTGAAAGTTCACAAACTGTTGAAAATTCACAAACAGTGGGAAGTTCAAAAATCATGGGTTCAATCAAAATGAAAATGAAGAGGGGACGGCCGGTGGATGGAAGAAAGCAGGAGAGTCACGATTACCCCAACACAGCTACCAGGTTAGACTGCAAAACTGCAGTCTTCCCATACTACTGGTCGGTACGGAGGTACCGGGAACTAGTACTCAGATAACTGTGATACTGCGAATGGGACTGCAAAGATCCTAAACTGCAATCGGTGATTTTCATGAACTCTTTTCCAGATCTCTTTGATGTCCTTCGGATAATAAGGTAAAAGATCAGCTAGTGACCAAAGATTGGAAAGAGGGTTGTTTAGTTTGTATGTGAAGAGTTCAAAAGGGGTTGTTTTGCATCCCTCATGGCGAGCATAATTAAATGCCATTTGTAACCATTCAAGGTCTTGGTCCCACCTATCCTGGCTGTCAGTGTGAAAAGCAGTAAGTGCTGAACGGAGATTCCTGTTGAAGCTCTCCGTATGTGACAGCTGTGGATAGTAAGGTGTGGTGTGTTTGAGTAGACAACCAAATTATCCAGATAGTTGTACTCAAACTTTAATTTAACATCGCCTAGCACCTGACGAGTAGAAGAGTTAGAACCTGGGCACCTGTATCAAGGCCAAATGGCAGAACAGTGTACTGGTACAGGTTCCATCAAACGCAAAAACCAGTAACATGTTTTGAGTTCTTAGTGAGTGGGATTTGATGATAAGCTGAATTTAGATCAAAAACACTGAAATACTTGGCTTTACTGAACCAATGGAAGGCAGAATTCAAATTAATTGGTGTAAAGGTTAAATATTTGAAAATTTAATATGGCTCACTCATTGTGGTAACTTTTAAAGTACAAATTAGAATCAATAAAAAAAAATTACAGAATCAGTGCATGGTTAGCACAGACGATGTGAGATCCATGAATATTAACGAGCTCCAAACCACTCGTATAATTTGTTGTCAATTAGTAGTTCAGGAGCCATAGTGTTAGCCATGACAAAGATGAGTAATGAAAACAAATGATGATGAAATGGGGCTATAACCCACGTAAAAACATGCAAAGTGTTGTTTATTAAGGCTAACATAAATATCAATAGGTATGTGTTAATAACTATCTATATTATTAACTAACAACATATTTTAGAGAAAAACCCTAGTTATATTTTGATGAAATATTATGACAAAACATTTGGGGGAACTGAGAGAGAAAAACTTGCGTAAAATCATAAACACAGCACGTCACACTTTGCCAAGATGTCCACGCACCACCATTATGTCTCAGCCATCTGAGCTGGCAGGAGAGACAGTAAGTAAGCAAGCAAGGCACATGACAGTGGTGCTGGGATTTGCAAATTGTATTCACTGGCAAAGGTATTCATTCACAGTTCTGTTATATTACTCCACCATGCCACCTTGGTGGATATTATATAGTGTGGGACACAGAAGCAGACAGCAGTAACAAGCAAAGAGTAGTTGCTAGTCGCTCATGGTGTATTGGGCCGGCAGTGTCTTGAGACTCCTGGCAGGACTAAGAGGAGCACCTTGTGTAGGACTCCAATTACTTCAAGGCATACGGAACTCTGGCCATGCAAGGTGGCTAAGGCAAGTCACAAAATAAACTTCCATTTGTTGGCAATACGTGTAGTCACTTCTGGTTTAAACAATAGCAGCTAGAAATTCCTGTGGCTCAAATGGCACTATCAAGTGCAGCCACCAACCTGACAGGAATGTACAGCGGGCCACAAAGTAGCCTCCTGCATATTCAGGGCCAATGGCAGCAAGAACCCAACACTGCACACAGGCAGCACTGACAGTGGGTCTTGTGGAATGGTCCTTCCTGTGACTGGTTCAGCTAATGAAAGTCCCAGAACATGTTTCAAGGCTCTTCCTGGCACAAAATGCTCCTGGCCACGGACCAAACTCTGCACGACATGGCCCAACAAATGTGTGTGGCATAAGAGGTGCACAATGAGGGAGAACTAGGGGGTGGAGCATGAAGGAGTGCTGGCGGAAAGTTGTGCATTCCATCGCATACTCAGCATACATCCCACAATGAGGTTGTCCTAACAGCAAGTTTTCTGGAGAGCTTGAACACNCATCGCATACTCAGCATACATCCCACAATGAGGTTGTCCTAACAGCAAGTTTTCTGGAGAGCTTGAACACCACAAAACCTGCTTAAGAGGCCTATACTTTCAGTTGTCTGATCACACAGAGCAAAAGGAAAAAGGTTCTGATAAGCAACAGCTGGAAATTATTTACTTACTACCACACTTCAGTATTCTCTATAGACAAAAGTAAAGTTATTCAGATTGTCAGTATGATGAAGATGTGACAGTTATTAAACATGCAGGTTGAAGTTTAAAAAAAAACTAATACATACTGAATTGTGTGGAGTTTGTTAAGAAAATAACAGAGCTTACTCGATTTTACATCATAGCAAATGTGACTTATCAAACCATGAAACAATATTAGAAACATACATCAAAGTTATAATGCCACNCATGAAACAATATTAGAAACATACATCAAAGTTATAATGCCACTGCAATATTACTGTAAGTGCAAAATTTACAGGTATCACAGAGAACGTTGTGGTACTACACAAATGTGATAATGATGAAATCATTGTCATCACCACCATTGAGCAGTTAAAAAATCACTACAATGCACAGCAAGCATATTTTTTAAATATAGAACAACTCCCAATTCTATAAAACATTACCCATTCTAAATAGCAGTAGCAACTTGGTTAGGCACATTACTGAGGTTCACATTTAAACCCCCTTTCAACCCATTAAAACAAAAAAAATTCAAAGATTAGCTTTGAAATGTTTCCAACATTTAAAATTCTGATATATCAACGTGAAATAAGCACAATGGTTGCGATTACAATCCAGGTATACAAAAACCATGTAGGTTTTTATATACTAAATAAAAAATCACATCAAAGCACTGTAATATCTACTGTATCATTTTCATTTCTAAAATTAGAATTAAAAAAAAAAAATTTTGATGGGGAACTTAGTCAAAAAACCTAAAATAAGGTTTNTTTTGATGGGGAACTTAGTTAAAAAAACCTAAAATAAGGTATTGTCTTTACCACAATAAAATAACCTGCAAATGGTATATTTATTCGACAGTGTTTTACCAAACTACAGAAATAAAATAAAATTAGGTTGTAGCCATACCTGTTACTCCTATTCCTAATGGTTGCCCCAAGGACCCACTTTCCATTATGTAACCTATGCCAATGATTAGCGATGTGTACTTCTGAAAACCTTTCATCAGCTGTGCTACCCTCCTAAAACAATATGAACATCATCACTCAAATGAATTCCAAAACAAATAACTCCAATGTTGTCACAGGATGCAAGTCAACTGTTAATGGAAACTAAAATTACAATACAGTCAATTACTATAACTTCACTGTACTCTACAAAATGCAGCATGAAAGGGGAGGAGGCAATCATCTCTTCTATAATGCAACCATAACCATGAAGTATCTTCTGGACGAGATACATTATGTTAGTGGAGTTGCTGTATGTCCATATTGGGCTACTATGGCAAAGAGAAGGGAGACCATTTGTCACTGCATCTGGGATGCCTCAAGTTACAATCCTGGTCATGTGTGAAATGTAATTCCTGAACTGCCTATGGCACAGTACAATGATGGTGAATTGAACATTTGCACTCAAACATGTTTTTGAGATGTTCTAACATGTGCCCACTTGAGCCACAGACCAGTTGACTTAAGCCCAGCGCACGCTGGATGATTTTTCCTGTGAGTTTTGCTAAGATATTATTTAAGAGATAGGCAAAGAGCCATATAACTTGATTACTCACGGAGTCCGCCATTGATTTTGGTGCGCAAGGTATGAGTTTCCTTGCGAGCTACTCTGTCAACTAGTAAGGCGGAAGCCATAACAATTTTTAACAGCTGGCGAAAATAATAAACAAAGAATTCTGTATGGAGAAGAAAAATTGCTGTAATTACACTTCTTTCAGTTTTGGATCGTGAAAATAAAAATTGTAGACGAAATAAACGACTGTGGACAAGAGTGGTTAGCTTGAAGGAACGAAAACTGGCAAAAATTTGTTTCTTTTAGGCATTTATTAACACTGCCAAAACAATTATGTTGCCATGTAAATAAAGTCACACGACACATTTCCTTGCTCTCATTAGTTGAGATAGGAAACTAGCAAAGAAAGACGTAGAGAAAATAGCACCATTCCAATTACCAAAAAATAGTAGACTAACCGGCAAAACTGCACATAGGCATCAATATTTACAGTGGACGAGCTCGTCCAGCAGCGAGCAAGACTGTACCGACGCAATATCTCAAGGAAAATCATTCCATGCGCGGTGGGCTTTAGTCTTTACGGAGTAGCGCAGGAAATACTACATGTATTCCGCAGCGCTGAATTCACTTGCACACTGACAAAATGTGAGTGTTAAACTTACAACAGGCTTATGATGAACATGCCGCGATGAAATTAAGTGTTTTTGAACAGTACAGGTGGTTTAAGGAGGGGAAGGAAAACGCCCACAATAATGCAAAAAATGTGTAGCCGAAAATGCAAAGAACACAAGCAAGCATGGACAGTGTACGACTCTTAATGAGCTCAGATCAAAAATTGTGTGTGTGAATGATAAAAAAAAACCTGATACTCACCACTTTTATTATTTATCTATCTCTCCTAACCATTGCCAATGTTGACACTTGGCACATAGCGTAACCTGCACCACACCTGTTTGCACTTCATATGTGACACTTGGCACATAGCGTAACCTGCACCACACCTGTTTGCACTTCATATGTGACACTTGGCACATAGCGTAACCTGCACCACACCTGTTTGCACTTCATATGTGACACTTGGCACATAGCGTAACCTGCACCACACCTGTTTGCACTTCATATGTGACACTTGGCACATAGCGTAACCTGCACCACACCTGTTTGCACTTCATATGTGACACTTGGCACATAGCGTAACCTGCACCACACCTGTTTGCACTTCATATGTGACACTTGGCACATAGCGTAACCTGCACCACACCTGTTTGCACTTCAATGGAACCTCTTTTTTCACACCAGAGCTCTCACACTTCTGAAGAAGGTATCTTCCGGTTGCCCCCCGCCTAATTATTACTTCCCTGTTTCTTCCTCCAGCTCCCACTCTGTTTCTGGTATTTCAATATTTCCACCTGTTTCAATTCCACATCGTCCAATTCTATGCATCTGCTGCTTTTCCTCAACATAACCATGGCCTCGGCTATGTGCAGCATTCTGCAACCAGACACTGCAGACAACACTGGCCTTGACAACAGTCCCGAGTGAAAGTGACAGTTATCTGTACCACTTCTGTAGAAGATACTGAAAATTCCTACAGTATTCTGGTCTACTTTTTCTGAGAAGGATCTCAGTGATGACCATTGTTATGGTAAGAACACAGTGTTAATCCCTGGCCACACGATACTAACCCGGTCCAGCTGGTTACGTTCCACATTAATATGAACTCTTTAATGTAAAATGCAAGTCATTCCAAATAGCAGATACCGTGGTTTCTAGGGCACCTACACACATCATTTCAGTAGATCACCAGCACAAAAGAAATACACTCAACTCGATTCTTTAGGAGCGGATCAACAAGTTTGCCGCTTAACTGGGTTGTATTTCCTTTCTAAAAACGGTTAACTTGATACTTTATAGACCCAAACACAATAATCTTAGTTTTGATTACATGTTTCAATGACGGTATTATAAATAGCTCTTGTGAACCACGTTCACGTTCGGCAGCCCATTATACGATACCTGACAAGGGGGAAAGAGGAGAAGTTGTTGACAGTTGTGATAGAAGAAAAATAAGTTTCCAGGGCGTTGCCAGGTAAGCGTGTTCAGTGCTGGTCCATTCAGTTTGAAAGTCCAATAAATTGTTGTCTGGTATTCAAAAATGTTTTGTGTTTTAAATTAAATACCAAGTGCAACCTGTGCCTGCTGGTCAGTGGTTCATTACCATCCCACTCACTCACTGCTGGCTACCTGCCGCCTGCTACTAAGAGGTCTGAGAGTACTCAAAAATTGAGCTTCAGCCGAATACCTGCTTAGGGCTCGAGCTCGACTCAAAACATTTTTCAAGCTCAAAAAATTTCAGCATTTTTATCAAAGTCAGGTCATTCAATCGAAGACAGATGAGACTGTTTTTTACTGTTAACGAAACAAAACAATGCAACAATGAAATATAAATATTTACACAATGTCCATAAACCTTTAAAAGGATTCCTCAGAAATGGAAACATGAACGCTGATTAACAGCAAAATTAATGTAAAACTGGGCCGCAAATCCACGTAAGATACAACACCTGAAGAAACGAGTTGTTAAATGTTTGCTAGAAAATAATATGTTGGTCATTCTTGAAACCATATTTTAAAAGGCAGATGTACTATGGTTAAAATTATTAATCAGAACTGCATTTGTGAACAGAGATTCCCATCAAAATTAGCATGAAAACGGGGTCGCGAATCGACATTAAGGCCGTGCTACAATGACAATAACAAATAGCCGTAGAAAAAAGAGCATGCACTTCTTTAGAACGTATGCTTCAACACCACATACGACATGGAATGGCTGTCTGTTTGCCATAAACGCGTAAGGAGGATAGAAAATGCTCTATTTTCTCACTGTGCGTTCTATGCTTGTATTTTGAGCTCTTGATAGTTTTGTACAAATCTGATGCTAATTATAAATATGATCCAATTAAAGCTAATACATGGCAATCATTAGCACATTTTTAAAGAAAATATTGAAAATTTAGATGATTACATCAAAATACATGTTTTGTTTTGCATTTAAAATAACGTACTACTTAGATCAGATTAGCCAGCATCAATTCATAAATATCTGTTAACATGAAGGACCTGCTTGTTTCTGATTGGTCGGATAAATTTTCTTACTGCGGTTATAGACAATAGACTTGCAAGGTAATGCTACTGTTATTTTCTTACTCGAACGCTACAGTGATTGTAGCACAGCCTTATGACGCAGTAGCAGACAAAACAATTTGTTAGAAAAATAAGTCTACTCATAAGGACACTTGTTTTTCACAAGGCACAAAATCACGAAATTTTAACTAAATTTCCTTTAGTTATTTAAAATCACAATATGCTTTGCAAAAAAAAAAAATTGTGTAAAATTCACATATAAAGTAGTAAAAATGTTGTAATGATGAAGGCAAGAGTGATTGATATGTGCAGCAAGTATTTATTTTTTCTACACCCTTAGGAAATAAAGTAATTTGTTCAGTGTTTGAAACTGGGGTAGTAGCAATTTGTATTTATTTTATATATTTTTGATTTTTAAACCTGATTTCACTTCATGTAGTAACTATTGTAAGGTAATGTAGCACATTTTCCTTCATTAGTAAGCTAAGGACATGTAGCTGGCTGTTGTAATATGGTGCAAGATTGATAGGATGAAGAGGGTCGCAGTTACCGACGTGATGAAGTTCGAGTTGCGAGGGTTTCAGAATCACAGCACGGCGTGTTTGCGCCATTTTTAGATATGACTGCATCATGTAACACCCCGATTGGAAAGTTTTAGGCGGTGCAATGAAGCTTTTGGAAGATACTTAGGGTAGGCATGGCTTTCATTGTGCAACAGAACAGAAGTTGATGGATGCTTGATGAGTGCAGAATGCACAAGTCACGACTGAAACTCACACCGGCAGCGCACCTGTCTCTCTTTTACATTCTATTTCGGACAAACCTGAAAACTACTAAATTATTTCCACCAGCGTGAGAGGTCATTCAGGGTGCCAAGAGAGAATTTGTTTTCTCCGCAGTCTCCATAAATGTCCATGCAAAGTTTTTTTGACAAAAGAATAATCAATACTGGGATTCTTTTCATGTCCCTGCTTGCTTGTTGTGAAGTTATTTTTTTGCTGNAAATGTCCATGCAAAGTTTTTTTGACAAAAGAATAATCAATACTGGGATTCTTTTCATGTCCCTGCTTGCTTGTTGCGAAGTTTTTTTTTTGCAGCTACTATGACTGAACTGCATACTTAAACTATATTTCAGGCTCGTCTAATTATTTTATTTTGGCGCCTTTATAAACTTGAGTCTCAATGCTCAGATCCAATTGAGTTAGACGTCCCTACAGTGCACTTAATGTTCGACAAATGCCACGCCTTGCATGTCCATAACAATAAATCTGGTGCCCAACGTGGGGACACTTAACAGCCGAGCTGTTTACCACCTATGAGGTGAAACAAGGTGACGATGAAGCAGTAATGGAATTAAATGTGAGGGAATGGGAGAACCAGAGAAATCCCAGTGGCCAATAGCTAAGTCAGTCATTTCTCTCTCATGTGAAAATGCAGACTTGACCCTTTCAGAAACTGAGCCCATGGTTGGAGGTGAGTGGTTCACTGTAGAACTATACCTTCTCCTCCACCACAAAGAGAAATGTGTGTAACCCTACCAGATAGTAATTAAACAATCAATGACATTTTACCTACCTCAAACTATTGACACTCATTGAAATATTTTTGGTAAAATCATTACATTGGTATTGCATGAACAAATTATTGTAGCTGTTTTATACATAGTTGTTTTACCTGCATTTCTGGCTGGAACTTTTTTGTAAGTGTTTCTTCCAGATTATTCGTGCATTTCAGTCTTAGTTCCTGTTTTTCAGCTAGTTTTAGTTGTGATTCGCAAGTTATTTTTCGTATTTCCTGAAAAACACATTATACATACAGCATACGGTAACAATATGTATGCACACAAATTTCATAAAAAAAGTTTTCGCTGAGCAAGCAAAGTATTGTCATGCACATCAACAGCATTATATTTAAACAACAAAACAATAAATGGTAAGCAACATGTCTTGAGCTCATACAAATTATTATTAATAATATTTATTTAAAACTTATTAATCTTTTGTACATGCAATCAGTAATAATATCAAACTTGTTGGTAAAACTTTATTAAACAGACACAATTGACTTTATGTCAAATAGTAAAATTTATTTTATTTCTGTTGGGAAGTCTTACCAAACATATCNTAAACAGACACAATTGACTTTATGTCAAATAGTAAAATTTATTTTATTTCTGTTGGGAAGTCTTACCAAACATATCAAGAAAGTGTTTTTATTTCCAATTTCTGAGCTGTAACCACAATTTTTATTACAATTAAATTATTCACCTAAAATTCTGGAACTATATTTAGGTTTCAGACAGAACAGCTTACACATCAATATTGCAGTAGAATTGGATATAAAATTCTGCACCTAAAACATTCCAGACACATTAAACCAATAAAAAAAAGTAAAAATTCCTTTGAACTAAAAAAAAAAAAAAAAAAAATTTCTTGAAAATAGCATTTAATAATGCAAATTTGCAGTTACAAATTTATTAAGAAAAAATAAGTTATAAACATACACAAACTATAATTTTAAGTCATCATATGGCAAAGTCAGCAGGTTCATTGGGTTGCAGTTGACACCCTATTTAAAACTAATTCATAATAAAAAAAAAAATTTAAAAAAAATATAGCAGGAAAAATTTTAATATAAGGGAAAATATTGTTGGTTAAAGCTAACAAAACTAAAAAAATATAAATAATGGACAGAGTAAATGTACAGGATAAGTGCAAAAGAATGAAACAACTTCACACTAATACCAAAACGTAATCGATAATGATGCAAGGTGTGTATGTAAAGAAAAACTCTGGAAGTTTTATTTCTCTTTGGTGTGCCTATGATGTTTTGCCACTGCTCCGCCTGGGTCGCCAATGAATACAAATGGCGAGTGACCAGCAGAAAGAATATTGTGTGCTACAGTTAGCGAAGACTGATTCACTTACAATTGTGCTAAGACATTTCTGCAGACGTTTTGGTAGTAATCCACCGTCTCGGAAGGACACCTGCAGATGGTACAGACAGTTTGAAGAGTTTGGGTCAGTGGGGTAAAAATAAGAGCACCAGGCGGCCACGTGTAAACGATGAAACTGTTAACAGAATTAGGGAACTGTTCTCAACAAGTCTGCAAAAATCTACGCATTATGCACGCCGTGAACTGCAGCTGTCCTAGAAAACCATATGGCGTGTTATTCGAAAGCGACTGAGATGCAAACCCTTCAAGTTGCAGTTGATACAAGCATTGAGAGAAAATGACAAGACCTTACAATACCAGTTTTGTGTGCTCATTTTTCTTTATGGAGGATACCATTACCGTCCTAACTTATCTCGACATGCTTCAATAGTGGCTGGTCCCGCAGCTTGGTAAGGACTCCAGAGGTGTGACTGTACCTCAATGAACATCTCCCTCGCCACTGGATCGGTTGTGCGACTGCCAACGTTCTTGCATTTCAAAATTGGCCACCACGGTCGCCTGACCTTACACATTGTAATTTTTGTGTTTGGGTTATGTGAAAGACGCTATGTGTGTTCCGCCACTTCCGAAAGATCTGCCAGAATTATAAAGGCGAATTGTCACTGTTTTCGCATCCATAGATGAAAACGTGCTGTCTCGTGTATGGCAAGAACTGGATTACAGTTTGGACATTTGTAGCGTGACATGGGGTTCCCATATTGAATATTTGTAATATAAATAAAAACGTGAATAAAATAANGTTTGGACATTTGTAGCGTGACATGGGGTTCCCATATTGAATATTTGTAATATAAATAAAAACGTGAATAAAATAAAAAATTCCAGAGTTTTTATTTGCATACACACCCGGCAAGGTCTTTTATCATAATCAGTTATGTTTTGGTAGTATTGTAAAGTTGTTTCATTCTTTTTGTCTTGTCCTGTATTGCATAGATTTAGGATAGAATTTTAAATACATTGCCTATATTTCTGGGTTAAAGTTTATGTGATTGAAGTCATAACTCCACCTATGCTTACTATGTTGAATGGTATTTGGTGGCACGCAACAGTAGGGTTATTAGCATACACAAATAATGTTAAAACAGAAAAACTGTAAGAAAAAATTCACAATGCAATTTAAAATCAAGAATGAAAACCCACAAATGCACAAAAACAAAATATAGGACTTCATAACATGTAAGAAATTAAAACAACTAAAGAATGTAGCACAGTTAACAGTGTGTCAAAGGCATCACAATCGCAGGCTGGGGTTCACTGCGTATCACAGGTGTGCCCGATTCACAACCAAGTCATGTCTTCCTTGCAGGTAAGTGAGGCAAAATTTGCCTGGTGGCCAGGCAAGTTGCATCTTGCCCATTGCTTGTTAGTGGAAGAGAATGCCACTTCTGCAAGCATTCCAGGTGCTTAAACATGTAGGATGCCGCACACAGGGACAAGAAGGTCATGTAATAGAAGACTGCATGCTTATTTTTCTGCAGTTTTAGCTGCTTCAATGCCAGTAACACTCACAAACAGCCAGGTACCCAAAGAAAACTACTATCCTATCTTTCAGCCTCCATCAGATTTTTTTGTGCCAGAAGGACTAGGTGAAGTGTGGAGCTGCACTGGATGACTAATAAGGCACCCAGCTTATAGGAGCACACCAAACACTGATACAGGATGACCCCGTATTGATAAAACACAAAGATTGAAAAGTTACATAAAGCTAGGTTATCCAATCAAAATTATAGTTAAGAGGGACGTAGCACAAAAAGGTGCTGCTTTGCTTCAGTGACAAAGGCATCTGACTTCAAATCATCTGTATAAAAACAAGTGAAATTACAAAATCATGAATGACAAGAAATCATGAGAGTAGTGAGAAAATAAACAAAAGCACAGCCAATATAGCGAAATCTGCAGAGTCCAGCCTTATCATAACCTGGTGTGATGACAACCACATCGTTCATTGCTTAGNGCCAATATAGCGAAATCTGCAGAGTCCAGCCTTATCATAACCTGGTGTGATGACAACCACATCGTTCATTGCTTAGTGGAGGCAAAACATTCAGGCATGAATCTCAATCCATGAAGGCATGCACAAAGTGGTCACACACAGGCTTGGTAGCTCGTGGCAATGCTGTGCACAATCACTCGCTAGATGGATACAAAATGGTCACAGGGTGGAGGTGTGAAAGTTCCTCCAAGTGCATTTTCCTGCTATACACTAAATGTAGTTGCTGAAGCCTGTAGTTCAGTATAGGTCTACCAACCTCCACACAGAGACAATTGGGCTTGTGTGGAATGCCCAAGTTGCAATATGGGTACCAGCATCGTGAATGTCTGCAATGTTCTGAATATAGAAGGCTTCACAGAAGAATAAAATGATGGTACCATGATCAAATCTGCTATAGATAAGAACTTGATGTGGTTGAAGGTGTCTCTCTATTTCTACATCCCAGTTCTAACTACTCAGCATGTTTAAAATGTCGATGTCATTGATACACCAAGTTTAAGGCCTTTGGCATGACATTTTGAAGACAGTCACTCNATTGATACACCAAGTTTAAGGCCTTTGGCATGACATTTTGAAGACAGTCACTCATCAATGACCAAATCATAAAATTTAACATATTGAGAAAGAAGTACATCAGAACTATATAAAATAACCTCAATAATAGGAAAGGGTAAAATTCTAGTTTAGGGGCTTTTCTGAAAATAATAAAAAAAACTCCAGAAAGTGGTATATTTCGACTCTACNGCCAATATAGCGAAATCTGCAGAGTCCAGCCTTATCATAACCTGGTGTGATGACAACCACATCGTTCATTGCTTATTGGAGGCAAAACATTCAGGCATGAATCTTAATCCATGAAGGCATGCACAAAGTGGTCACACACAGGCTTGGTAGCTCGTGGCAATGCTGTGCACAATCACTCGCTAGATGGATACAAAATGGTCACAGGGTGGAGGTGTGAAAGTTCCTCCAAGTGCATTTTCCTGCTATACACTAAATGTAGTTGCTGAAGCCTGTAGTTCAGTATAGGTCTACCAACCTCCACACAGAGACAATTGGGCTTGTGTGGAATGCCCAAGTTGCAATATGGGTACCAGCATCGATGTGGTTGAAGGTGTCTCTCTATTTCTACATCCCAGTTCTAACTACTCAGCATGTTTAAAATGTCGATGTCTTTGGTACACCAAGTTTAAGGCCTTTGGCATGACATTTTGAAGACAGTCACTCATCAATGACCAAATCATAAAATTTAACATATTGAGAAAGAAGTACATCAGAACTATATAAAATAACCTCAATAATAGGAAAGAAGTCACGTTCCCTGCAGATGTGAACCATATTCATCAGAGTAGCAGAAAAGTGGAACAGTGAGCAGCCNAGAGTCGAAATATACCACTTTCTGGAGTTTTTTTGTTTATTTACGGCAAAGCCCCTAATCTAGAAAATTACCTAGGAAAGAAGTCACGTTCCCTGCAGATGTGAACCATATTCATCAGAGTAGCAGAAAAGTGGAACAGTGAGCAGCCNTAGGAAAGAAGTCACGTTCCCTGCAGATGTGAACCATATTCATCAGAGTAGCAGAAAAGTGGAACAGTGAGCAGCCTACAGAACACGTTGTTTTTCAGAAGCACAGCTAGATGCCCAACTTTCAAGTCATTAGGTCCAAAGATCTGCCATGTTGACTGAAGCAGTATAACAGAAGATGGTGAAGTTGCCCAGGTACACTGCACACTGTACAGGTAGCTAAACAACTGGGACTATGCTACTGATCGCAATGGTGAAAATGCTGCTTTGTAACACTCCATTCTCTGGATCATACTCCCAAGGAAACATACTGCCTTTGTGGATACAAAAGGTTTGATGAGAAAAAAAATTAACAATAAAATAAGGTAAATATTTTGGGAAGTGATCTTCACAACAGACTCTGCTGACAAAAGACAGTCCACTACCAACAGCTTCACTGGATATCACGCTGGAGCGGAAACAAGTCTGAAAGAAAAATACATTGGGCATGCATTTAACATTCGCTCCACTGTCATGCAGATTTAGCTATGAAAGACATTGGGCAGTAACTGGAATTATCTCTCTTATCCTACCCAGGTTTTAAAATTGCTATAAGAACAGATATACACCTCTGGGAAGAAAAACACCACATTTCCACAGGAGAGCAGAATTCCCCTCACATGACAAATGACACGACATTTCATAATGAATATTGTCAGAGCTGACTGAAAGAGACTTGAAAAATGACAGAACAGTAACCCTCAAAGCTAAATAAATAAATAAATCTGTAGAGTGAACAAAATCATCACCTTCATTTCTGTATCTCAAAAAGCACAAGAGAGGGAGGATATTGACAACTATTTAAAAGTCCTGAAATTTCTGGCCAAACAAGTAAGAGATTCCTTTGGCATGAATGATGCCATTAAACACGAAATATTTGGATGCTGATGTTCTGTCCACACATCATCTTAGCATTGTTCCACACAATTTACATGTTGCACTGACATTTTGAGTTAATATAAATTCCCTCCAAGATTTCTTTCATAAAGTACCTTGCATGTTCCCTGCAGATACTGAATCACTTCAAATTACCTTGTGTTGGGTATGCAGTGAATCTGCAAAGCACATGTTGCCAGGCACAGGTTGTAGCTTTTTACTTATCATTCCACCAAGGAACATGAATACAGTGACATGGTGATCAAGGATGGTAGTTTCAGAAGCTGACACTAAGGCAAAGTTAAAGCAATCCACTGCCATATTCACATCAAAAGGAATCTCTCGAGTAAAGTGAAGGGAATCCTTGTAACGAGCAGAGTCTACAGTCTTAATTAATTANTCACATCAAAAGGAATCTCTCGAGTAAAGTGAAGGGAATCCTTGTAACGAGCAGAGTCTACAGTCTTAATTAATTTAATGGAAGTCAGCACACAGTATCACAGCAGATATTGGGGTTAACTGACCACGAAATGGATGACCAACGCTAGGCTGCAAAAAGAACTATCGATAAAAGATCAACTGTCAGTATGTGAGGTAAAATGGTGAAGGAGCACGAGTGTTTAAAAGAGCGAAGGTTGCATTTGTGATTCTATTACAAAACTTCTNAAATGGAAGTCAGCACACAGTATCACAGCAGATATTGGGGTTAACTGACCACGAAATGGATGACCAACGCTAGGCTGCAAAAAGAACTATCGATAAAAGATCAACTGTCAGTGTGTGAGGTAAAATGGTGAAGGAGCACGAGTGTTTAAAAGAGCGAAGGTTGCATTTGTGATTCTATTACAAAACTTCTGCCACCCCTGTGCGAGGATCCCCACAACGCATGGAAATTTAAAAAGACATAATCAAGAAGGGAGGTGGGAGTTGGGACACTAAAAGTCTGTGAACTAGAACTAGAGACAAAGTGGTGGAGTCGGATAAGGGCTTATCTCTATAAAACAAATTATTACAAGACATACACTATTGTTTCCGAACTGCAAATGCATGCGAGTTTTAAAAGCATCATTATCTAATATTGGGTATCATTGAGAACTATGCATGTGATGTATACATGTATCAAAAAGATTTTATTTAAAAAAAATACAAAAATATGAAATTTTTTTTATTAAAAATGTAGATGAGCTCTTGTACAACTGGACCCTTCATGTGGAGAGGTTGAGGTGACTATTAACATCATGTTATTGAGAACCAATACCCTTCATGTGTTCACTGCAAATTGTTCGTAAAATTCCAAGGAATGATGTTGGAATTGTGGTAATCTAATGCAATTGTGTTTTCTTACGTTAGGTTGGGATTACCTGTTTTACATGTTTACGTTTTTTTGTGAGTGTATTGAAACATGTCTACCCGGTTAGTGTACTGTCTTTACTGATGATTATCATTGTTATTAAATAAAGTAATAACCTGTTTATTGTGATTCATTTCTAACAGGTTATGGGCCCAGAAGACGTGGTGTGGGTACTGTGGTCAGTGTATTGAGCGTATGTAAATATGTGCGTGAGTTAGGTTATAGTTGTATTGCATGATTCGTGAAGATGTCGTTTTTGAGTGTGACGAGTGCAGGCACCCTACCACCCATTAAAAAATTGAGCAGTATGATTAACTATAACTAATGGAAATTTGTCATGCAACTTTATCTGATGCATGAAGATTTGTGGGACTGTACTGAACCAACAAAGGACACACGTGTAGATGCAAAAAAGGATCAAAAGGCCCATGCCAAAATATGTTAAATGGTGAAGCTGAACTGTTTTATACATGTGCGGGGCAGCAACGATGGCAAAGGAAGACTGGGAAAGCCTGAGGAAGGCTTATGAAGACAAAGGGCTGCTGAGGAGGTTAGGGTTGTTGAGGGCACTGTTCTGTATAAAACCCAGTGACTTCAAAAACATGGAAGATTATGTGACACAAGTCCTGTCCCTGGCTCAGAGAATAACCGACATAAATGCCCCTACAGATGATGAGTTTGTAGGTATCATTTTACTCAGCGGCCTAACATCAGAATATGACCCTATGGTCCTGCCCTTAAAAAGTTTGGGCACAGCTATTACGTCCGATTTGGTAAAAAAATAAGTCGCTCCATGAGGACACAAAGAAGGAACTGAATGAGAAGCAAGGTGTGGATTCTGCTTTGATGTCAAATGTGAAAAATATGGGATCTCCTGGACCAAATGCTCACAATTGGAAACAGCACCAAAGAAAAGGAAATATATTCTGATGTTATGGCTGTAATGAGATTGGCCATAGAAAATTTTAATGCCCTAAGGGGGTTCAGAACAGAATAGGGCAAGTTCATAAACGTAATTAGAGTTCCTCGGAATGTTCACTGTTTATGACAATGACAGCAACTACATGTTCAAATTACTGGTACGTGGATTCGGGTGCTACCACCCACATGACCAGAGAGAAAGAGTGGTTGAGGAACTACAGAAGCACTGGTGTTAAAACCATTACTGTAGCAAACAATAACACCCCACAAGGTGCAGGATATGGGGATTTTGTACAGCAGTTGAATGAGCAGGTTGCCACAGTTAAAATTCATGATGTTTTGCATGTCCTTCAGATTTCCTCTAACCTCCTGTCTGTCAGTACAATGGTGTATAGAAAGATTGAGGCAACAGCAACCAACATTGGTGGCTTGTATAGACTGAATGTACTCTCTGAGGTGGCAAATGTGTCAGTGACAGACCTACATAGGAACTGTGGCATAAGAGATTTGCACACCTTGGCAGAGTGGGACTAGATCAACTCAAGAATGGCACAATCACAGGCATGAGTTATTCAGATTCAGACACAAATGAAGAACCCTGAGTTTATTGCATAAAAGGGAAGCAAGCAAGGAAACCTTTCAACAAGTGCAGTATGATGCGAGCCACGAAGAGGTCGGAGAGCTCGGAGAGCTCGTTCACACAGATGTATGCAGCCCTATGACCAGAGTCATTCAATGGAGCACTGTATTTTCTGACTTTCATTGATGACATGACAAGGAAGATTTTTGTGTACTTTCTGAAGTCGAAAGTCCAGGTTTGTGAGAAGTTGAAGGAATTCCAGACAGTGGTTGAAAATGAGGTAGGTATGAAGCTAAAATGTCTGCAATCTGATAATGGCACTGAATATGTCAACAAATATCTAGAAAGGTTCCTTGTGGACAATGGAATAAAGCACCAGATGACTGTTGAGTACACATCTGAACAAAATGGTGATACTGAGAGGGCCAATCGCACCTCTGTCAAAACTGCTAGAACCATGATGTGAGAGGCTGGCTTAGGACCAAGATACTGGGCTGAAGCTGTCAACACAGCAGTATATTTGAAAATCAGATTGCCCACAAAGGCGATAAAATGTGTTGTCCCAGAGGAGGCATGGTCAGGGCAAAAGGTAGATGTTAGCCACCTCAAAGTCTTAGGCTGCAAGGCTTTCGTTCACATCCCTAAACAGAAACGAAGTAAGTGGGACTCCAAGAGTAGTGAGATGCTTTTTGTTGGATACTGTGAGCTCACAGAGCTCATAGACGCAACGTCACCCAAAATAATTCATAAGACAAGAGATGTGGTGTTTATTGAAGAAGCTAAACATGATGTTGACAGTATAAAACTAAGTGGCAATGAGGTAGAAGGTGATTCACATGCATTACAACCAATGCTCTCAGATTCTGCAACCCAAGTGGAGGATTCTGGGAACCAGCCAGAGGCAGGGTACAGGAAGAGGATAACCTAATTGAGGTACGTTTTGAACAAGACGAAGACTTGGAGGGCAGAAGTTATGAAGTTGAACAAATTACAGTGCAGAGGTATCCAGTCAGAGATAGATGACTGCAGGACTACCCTGGTTTCTTTCTCTACCACACATCCTGCAGTGAACAACTATGACCTAAAAACTGTGGCGGAAGCATTTTCTGGGAAGGGCAGGAAGATGTGGGAAAGTGACATGCATGAAGAGTATGACTCTTTGCTAGAGAATGAGACCTGGGAACTAGTCAATCGACCAAACAATGTAAACGTAGCGCAGTGCAAATGGGTCTTTACGATTAAGAGGGGAGAAACAGGTGATATTCAGAAATATAAAGCAATATTAGTGGCAAGGGGATTCACCCAAGAATATGGTGTGGACTACCATGAGATGTTTGCGCCTGTGGTGAGACACTCAACAGTAAGGATGTTGTTTTTGTTGACTGCGGAACTTGAGTTGAACGTATACCACATTGATGTCACAACTGCTTTAATGGATAGAAATTTAGAAGAATAAATTTACATGGAACAGCCAGAGGGTTTCATAGCTGAAGACCAGGGACAAAAGGTGTGTAGACTGAAGAAGGGCGATCTACGGCCTGAAGCAAGCATCTCGGGTATGGAACAAGTAGATTCACAAGATCATGTTGGAGGTAGGGTTCATAAGATCCAAGCAAGAACCATTTGTTTATAAGAAGGGAAGCAATGAGACACTGATAATCGTGGCCCTTTACGTTGATTATGGTTTTGTGTTTAGCAAAAACCAGGAAGACAAGATGAAACTGGTTCAGGAACTTGGCCCAAGGTTCAAGTTAAAAGACCTTGGTGAAATGCAAGAGTGCCTTGGGATGAAAGTGGTCAGAAACAAGGAGGCGAGTACAATCGGTCTTGACCAAAGAAAATAAACAGAGGACATATTGGAGCATTTTAAGATGCTTGATTGCAGGGCAGTGACAACATCCATAGATCCAAGTGGCAAACCATTCAAGTCCACAGTTGAAGAAATTATTACATCAAACCAGCCCTATCAGCAGTTAATGGAGTGCATAATGTACCTTGCTGTCTACACCAGACCGGATATTGTCCTTACTGTAGTGATTTGAGCCAGTTTAATAGTGTTACGACTCTGAACATTGAACTAAGTTGAAGAGGGTAATGAGGTACCGGAAAGGTACTCTGGACTATGCCCTAGTATTCAAGAAGACTAGGGAAGACGACATTGCCTACGCGGACGCAGACTAGGCAGGAGATGAATCAGACCGAAGACCATACACAGGCTACATGTTGAAGATGGGTGGAGCTGCGGTCAGCTGGGAGTCAAGGAAACAAAGAACCGTAGCCCTCTCCAGTGCAGAGGCTGAATATTTAGCAATAATCGAGGTGACAAAAAAAGTAATTCATGTGAAAGGATTCTTGAGTGAAATTTGCAGTAGGAAACACATAACCATTTTCAATGACAGCCCAAGTGCACAGAAGTTGCTGTACAACCCAGTGTTCCATAAGTTTACCAAACATATAGACATAAGACACCACTTCATTAGGAACGCAATAGTGGACAAGCCGATTATAGCAGAAAACTTGCCAACAGATAAAATGGTTGCAGACATTCTGACAAAACCTTTACCACGCCCTAAAATGTGTACTGGGTTCATGAGTTGGGAATTGAGGGAACTGTTATGGTATGTGTAAATGTACAGCTGTAGGCCATTAGATTAACTGAGGGTGTTGGAATTGTGGTAATCTAATGCAGTAGTTGTGTTTTCTTATGTTAGGTTGGAACTACCTGTTTTACATGTTTACGTTTTTTTGTGAGTGTATTAAAACATATCTACCCGGTTGGTGTACTGTCTTTACTGAAGATTATCATCATTATTAAATGCACTAATAACCTGTCTATAGCGATTAATTTCTAACAAATGCCTTGATTGCCAATGCTTGCGAAGTGCTGTTAAGTGCTAGAGCATCATGATAAAAAGAATTTTTCACCACAATGGGTGGAATTCAAACCATCACTGCCAAACTGCAGTGTTGTTGGGGCCACACTGCATGCCCGTAGCTGACGGGAAGTACCGAGTATGACTGAAGATACACTCAAGAGACTCCTTCACTAGTGTTTGCTGGTGCACTTCTACCATGTGGTCACTCTTTTGTTGCACAAATTATGCACATTCCATTAGTCAAAATATACAATGGGACAACTGGAGGCTGAAATGTGTGCTTAATGCAAATTTAGGATATTACTTCCTGCACCATCATTACTGGTAAGGATGGGAACCCAATTCCTGGCAGTGGATACTGTACATCTAGCAGTGTGGTTGCTTGTGAGAGAACTTAAAGATACTAAATTCTTAAGTACTGGACAAGGGTATTCATGGTAGTTTAATTAAAGAAGTTCAGGTCAAGAATCTACTAACAGACAACATCTAACAATTACATAGTACAAAGTGTGAATATCCCAATGGGATATCCATCCTTGCTACAGCTTCTTCAAGACTGGCCACAATGGTGGTGGGAAGGAGGCTCTACAGAGCATCTTTCCAAATATTGCAATTATACACAAGACCCTTGAAATAATAAACAAATCTAATACATAAAACCAGAGAAATACAAAAAAAAAAGTCCCTTTATTTTTTAGAACATAAGATATTCAAAATAGATATGTTAGGTTTAGAAGTATTTGGGGAGTCTAAGAATATGTGCCCTGTGATGTCAAATTGTGCCTCTGTGAGCTTACTCAACAGGTTTACTTACAGTGACATTACAGTTACCATAATCAGCTCAAATGTCAACAGTATTTGTGTCCTGGTTGGCTGCTCCTCGGAATCCCAGGAAATTCTCTGGATTCTACTGGGACAACATCAGGACTCAGCTAGCGATTAGGAGAAGAGGTACGAGTTACAATGATGTACATTTTCAAATTTGTTATTCAGATATAAAATAAATACTGTATCCAACTAAACACTGACCAAGTGGAATTTATGAATTTTAGTCTTCTTCATTAAGCTCAACAGATATATATCTCTGGAATGTTTTAGAACACACTGGTTAGACTCTCAATATAACACTTCTGGCCTTCTCATAACACAGGATCCTGAAACATTAAGATTCATTAAGACACATGGATAGTTAATTTAAATAATGAAGGTTTTATTGAATAATTATATAGGCTGTACACTGTATATGATAATGATCACAAGATCGTTCACCTATGGACAGAGGCTACAGTGTCTCTTGAATAACAATGTCAGTATCTTGTGTAGCCTCCTTTAGCGATGATGCATTTCAGCAGTAGTGCAGAGACAATCCTAAAGGTGCCGGATGAAATCTTGGGAAAATAGCATTCCCAGCTAATTACACCTGTTGTTGCAATTGGTGGAGATTTGTTGCCGGTATTGCAGACAGCATTAAATGCCATCCCATTATGTCCCACAAATTTTCAATGGGGGAAGTGATAGGGTGATTGTGCTGGCCAGGGGAGTTGACGAACACCTTCGAGAGGGCATTGGGTAACACAAGGCATTGATCTGTTGGAAGAGGACATCTTCTTGGCTTTGTAGGAATGGCAACAAAATGGGCTGGATGATATTCTGGATGTAGCATTCACTGTTCAGTGTTCCCTCAACAAACACCAGAAGTGTAATGCCATTGTAGGTTACTGCTCCCCAGACCATGATGCCAAGAGTTGGTCCTGTATGTCGTTGTAT
Source organism: Clitarchus hookeri (assembly GCA_002778355.1). Classification (NCBI taxonomy): domain Eukaryota; kingdom Metazoa; phylum Arthropoda; class Insecta; order Phasmatodea; family Phasmatidae; genus Clitarchus; species Clitarchus hookeri. The sequence goes on from NQII01006532.1 coordinate 23,241, forward strand.
ACACTCTGGTTGTTGCTGCTCTCCTGGTCGATGCCGCACTCGCAAACAACCGTCACTGGCGCCAAGGCAGAATCTACTCTCATCACTTAACACAACTCCATACCATTCATCTGTCCAGTTGCGTCATTCGCAACACCATCCAAGGCAGGCTGCATGGTGATGAGGTGTGAGAGGAAGCCTGGCAAGTGGCACCCTTGATCTTAGCCCAGCATCCAGCAAATGGTTGGTGATGGTCCTTGCTGACACCATGGGTGCAACAGTGGCCCTAATCTGTGCGGCGGTCGCAGTGCGATCAGCAATGGTTGCTCGTCTGATGCGGTGGTCCACCCACTCATCTGATGCGGGAATCCGTATGCAACTGCCATCCGGAACTTGGTTGACGAGGTTGTGCAACATCGTTGGACCCCCAGCACTACCAATGATGCACAGCAGATACTTCATATCCTATGCGTTTGACAATTCTTTGGAAGGAACATCCAGCCACCCTCAGGCCCACACCATGACCTCATTCAAAGTACGTTAATTGCAAATTGCACGAAGTGTTGTCACCTATGCCATTGTTGCATGTCTACAATGCTTACAACACACAGGCTGATGCTTGAAACAACAGACGACTCTTTCACCGAGTCAACTACTATTGTACTGGGCTCAGTGGTGTTAAGTCTAGTACGCGGTTCCTACTCTGTCCATAGCACAGCACTGTTAATCGTTGCATGTACTGCCCTCTATCAGTGCCCCATGCGGATATGATGTTTCTACGTCACCACTTTAGTGGTGTTAATTTTTCATTTATGTTATGTACACTATTTTTAAAACTAATTTAGGATGACCTCAAACATATTAGACCAATGAAACCCTACAGGAACATACATTTACGTCTGATGATGTATGGACCCCATAACCTTCTTTTTTCGACACTGTGAAATGTTCATTGAATACAATTACATGAAATATATTACCTGCAGCTTATCAACTAGAAAACCTGAAAGCAGGTTTGCCTTCTCTTTTCCTGGCACTTCAGTTTTGTCTGCAAAATTTGTAATTATGTCAGGAGTTTTTGATGTTTTTATCCATATTCCAACCATGGGAAATCCTTTACCAGAAAAATCACGAATAGCGAATTTCTGTACAGATGTATATGATTCCAGAAGCTGTAAAAATGTAATTTAGAAAACATATTTAAGACAGTAGTTAGTAAACACGGGAGAAAAACACAAACAGTTATAACATAATAGGCCCAAGAAACATAAACTATGTATAATATTTAGCTCTTTAGCCAGAGTAATGTTTCAGTATACGAGATGGCCTCATAGACTTATGAGAGTTAAAATTAAGTAATAAGAGAATTCTGGGCATTAGATATGACTACTGAGATGGTAATCTGGCTTTACATGAACAAAACAGTCAAGAAAAAAAATGATTACTCCAAACCTTGTAGTTCTGTAGCCTGCAACACAAGAACAATTAGTTTGTGAGGTTATCTTGAAAATGGTGCCTGTGAACACCTTGAAAAATTGCCACTGCAATTAAACTATAAAATATGCAATGTGTTGTAAAAAGGCAAAAATTAATATTTATGTTTTTGAAAATGATGTATGTATGTATTTTTATGTCACTAGTGCACAGACACTGGGACCAATAGAAATTTGCAGGAACAGCATATTAACTGTATAAAAACAGCACAAGGGATTATATGCAGATGTCAACTGTATTTTTAAAATCTGTGACAATATCTGGCAATGAAAAAGTCTCTAAAGAGCTTAACCTGTTATTTGAATTGGAGTTGAGAGATTTGGGTGGCTCTTAACAATGGGGTTTTGAGAGCAGATGAGGGTGAAATGAGGTAAGAATGAAGCAGTGCCAGAATGTAAGGATGGGGAAAATGGGAGATCCCTGAGAAAACTTGCTGACCAGCTGCATTGTCCGGTACAATTACCATGTGTGAAAATCCGGGCATGACCCGGCTGGGGATTGAACCCGGTTCGTCTTGGTGGGAAGCAAGCAGTTTAACATCTCAGCCACCATGGCCCCTTATTTGAATTGGAGAAATGTATTACATTACTTTGTATGAAGGCCACATTCCATGGGGTAATCAAGCCGACAGTATTACAGAAAAGTATACTGGAAATGTTACATGCTACTCATGATGGCATTGTTTAGTAAAATTGTGGTCCAAATCTACATGTGGTGACATAAACTGGACCAGACTAAGATAATCTCACGAATGTTGACAACTTTAAGCAAATCCTATCAAGGTGAAAGAGGTCCACTGGTCCCTAGACATGAAACCATGGCCTGAGAACAATTTAGTATTTTGGAGTTCTTAAGAAAAATTATTTTGGTAATAGTGGATTCATACTCCAAATGACTGGAAGCAAAAATGGTGCCATCAATGACATCAGTTGCAGTAAACCTGAGAGCTTAGAGAGATTTTCAGTGCCCTAGGCATTCCAGAGTGTTAAGTAACCAAACAAGAGTATTGCATTTGTGTCACAGGACATTAAGGTATTTGAAAGAAAAAATGGAATCACGCCTGCTTGAGCTACACCCTTATATCCATCTACACTGTGTACCATATACGAAGGCCACATTCTTGATATTTGACAATTGCCGCGCCTTTTCGTTTATGTATCCATTCGCCATCAACTGGTGTGTCAAGTATCGGCTTTGATGCTGCGATTCAGCGCGTCCAAGAGGTGCTGCTACATGTGGCAGTTGGTGAACTACTTGGGTGGCGCTGCATTCATAAATGGAGCTTGGTGGACGTGTGTAGGGTCGTTCATAAACGCTGTACATGAAATATATGTTACTTTAAAAATTATACAGAGCTCGCGGGTAAATAAAACCATTTGTATATGCGCGTAAATACGTTATTTTAAACAACAAAACTAAAATATGTTTCTGGGTGTAGTTCGGGATATGGATAACAGATAGCGTGGAAGGGCGTGTTGTAACAGATGTACCTCACAAGATGGCAGCACATGGTTGGAGAGTTGGGAAACGTGAAAAAGGTTTCGATGTTTCGTTACATTTGGATACGGATAATTTTATTGTGCATTTAATTTTGAACACCTATACATTACTACTTTATCAAGACGTTTAGTTTGTAAAATAAAAACCACTTTTTTATGACCACGTAAAATATTATGTATTAATTAACCTTGGAACTCTTTCTTATCGCACATATTTTCGGCTGGTCAAATGTGTGCCGGCAGTGCACTCAGAATAGCCAACGTCATATTAACTTTTGTTCGTTCGTGCATCAGCTNAATTTTATTGTGCATTTAATTTTGAACACCTATACATTACTACTTTATCAAGACGTTTAGTTTGTAAAATAAAAACCACTTTTTTATGACCACGTAAAATATTATGTATTAATTAACCTTGGAACTCTTTCTTATCGCACATATTTTTGGCTGGTCAAATGTGTGCCGGCAGTGCACTCAGAATAGCCAACGTCATATTAACTTTTGTTCGTTCGTGCATCAGCTGATACAGGATTTCGTAAATGGCACGTTGTTTGTTTTGAATACATCAATTTGCCACTCACTGACTGTCAGAATGTGGCCTTCTTAAATGAAATGAACTATAGCAATGGACAAATTGAGTGAATGGTACAAAAAGTTAAAAGGAAGCTGTAAAAGGTATGAGAAAGTGATATCCATGGGAATACTCCTACACAAGTGACACATGCGCTAATGGTACAGTAACACAGGTATTGAATGCATGCAAAAGGTCGTTTGTTGTCGGTGGTGGTGGTGGTGTTGATGTTACAGACAAATAAAACGTGTGTTTAATTTGATGTTCATAGTTTGATTACAATTCATCCACTAAGCAATTGTGTCTGTTCTACAGTCCGCACCAATGCAACATCTCCCAGCGGATGACGCCACCTACCCTGCCACAGCTAGTCGAATGCATGCACTTATGAAACCCCCCTCATATATCAAAAAGAACTTGCCAGATTTTCTAAAGAATCATGTCACTGAACTCGCCACTTAATAACATGTTATGCTGTTGCGAGAATGAGTATATTCCTGGTTAGAAAACCACAGTTTATATCATTATCTCAGTGATTAATTACATCTTGGAACAGACATAAACTTTCTCTTATGAGCCCCACAGTGCCATTTCTGAATTCAAAATCGAAATTTTGATAACTTCAGCAGTTCAGAAGATATCTGGGATGAACATCTTAGCTGAAAAATCTTGTATGTGAGTTGTTGCAAAAGAAATGGATTTAATTGTCTATCCTGTACACAGCAAGAAACAACATCCAATAAAGTCCTTTCTTGGTGAGAGGCATCTGTGATTTTTGAGACTGTATTCTGCTGCTTCATAAACAGATGCTGCCAATAACATGATACACAAACAATTTTTTATTTTACCTGATAAAGGGCATTGTTGCAAGGCTAACAACAATATATTTGTGTGTGGCTGAAATAGCCTTTCAATTCCACATGTGTGTACAACAATTCCAAAAAAAAATGGAAAGAATTAATTAAACATCAAGCAAAAGCATTGCAATGAAACTGAAATCACTGTTTGTGATAAAAAAAAATGAAAAGAAAAGCTTGTGGCCAAATTGTAGGCAGATAATATATCTTTCAATATACGTCAAATTCCTTCCAACCAAAGGAAAACACACTTCGTTTACAAAGCCGTACATAATTTTTGCTATTTATAAAGCACCTTCTGGTAGTTTTCTTAAAGATTTTGTTAAGTAACTTGCACTTTAAGGAAACACACATCTACGCAAAAAATACTGACCATTTCTTATACTAATCTAATAAGAAAATGGTCCTCAAAAGTTTTAGCATGTAATAATAAGCTGATCCTTAAAATATTTTTGGAAGTACAAATTGTAATAAAACATGAGCTTATATTTTAATAAATACATTGAAGAAGTAGCAAACTATGAACAAGTCAAAGACAGGCAACACAATTTATGGATTGCACGTTGAAATAACTTAAAGAGGGAAGAAATATGTATTGAAATTTGTAGTTAGGTGTTGCATTTTGGAATGTGCAGACTGGAATGCTGCTGTTAGTCGCTGTTGTGGTGCACCTGGCAACAACATGCAGCACTTGGTGGATTGGTAAAGTAATGGTAGTGTGGTGGTGGAGGGGATAGCTAAAATGTGGAAGGGCGGGGGAGGGGATGGAGAATGTGCCAGTGGTGTATTTGAAAATCGTTGTGAGTAATAGTTGTTTATATATGAGTATACACTGCATCCTCAATAAAATGCATAATTTATTCATTAGTGGAGCGGCATGAGAAATTGATTCAGAATAGTGTGGATAGTTATGTAAATATATTTAGGGCCAGACATGTTAGTTTTAAAAACACACCAGGCAAAACACAATCCTTGAATAGCATAAAGTTAAACATTTGCAATCAGCACACAGAATTCCCTCAGAATGACATGAAAGCAACTCACTACAAAACATAACCAATAAAAAAGTTTCATATTATTTATTGTAAGGATTAAAAAAAAAAAGGCATAATTAGTAGGGGTAAAAGAAAAGAAAGAAAAAACTTAAGTGTTCTCAAATTGTAAAAGTAAATATTACGTTAATAATATTCAAGGTCGAAAGTTTGTCTCCTTAAGCACAAGCTAAATCACATTCCACAAATTAACTGCTATTTTAAAATCTCAAAAATATTATTTAAACCGAATTATTGAGGAAATGACTTCTCAAAATAATGTCAATACAGATCTTGTCAATCAAAAGTTTTCAAATTAGTATTCAATGTTAACAGTAATGCCAGCTAGCTTCTGTCAGTATAGCAAATCCCAGTACCGGTACCACTGTGTTACGGTGAAAAGTTCAGAAAAATTACATGAAAGTAACTCCAACAACAGTACAATCAATTTTCAATTGAAAGAAAAACAAAACTAGCCCTTAGCGGCCCCGCCGACTGTACACAAAGGGTGGCATCAGTAAATTGGAACAGCATCATACCACATCATGGCTGCCGTCTGCATTTTCGTGATCTTCTGAATTTTTTACTCAGAATTTAAAAGATGATAAGTTCAGCACTATGACCTCTTCTAAAACTGTCGCAGCTGCCTAACATGATCACTTACTTCTGGTGGACAAAACTACATCAAAAGCTTATGATAGCACTGGGGTTTTTCAGATGGAAAATCCCAGCGAACACAAAAACGTCCGCCCTGTTTGAAGTTCCCACCCAGAACTGCAGAACTGCCTAAGCTGCCAAGGGACACAACTTCCGGATCCAGAGCACCACGAGTTACAAACAAAACAAAAAACCTAAATAAAAAAAAACTTTTAACTCAAAACAACAAATACAAAATAAAAATTAAAACTTTAAAACTGATTAAAACTATAGCAATCACAAAAATCATTCAAAAATTATTATTATACATTGGTACAAAATTTAGATATTTAACTTAACCCTATAAAATGGATGGGTGATTTACATAAACTGTGATTACTGTTAACAGAAAATAAAAATTACTGACTTACGTTACTATAAATATTACTGACATTAAAATAAAATGAAATTTCTATACATCATATGGTATAATAATTAATTCATTATTATCAGCAGCCTAGAAATATGTCCTATTAAAGTTTACAAAATATTCCAAAAATTATTTATGACTCATATAGTTTTAATATTATATATTTATTCAATACTAGTTAAGTGCATGAGAGTGTGTATGAGCTTATTGCTTGGAACCAATAAACACTTTTCTCCTTGTTGTGGCTGGTGAAGTGGCTAGCATGAACATAGCGAAGATGATTACTCGTAAAATATGATCCATAAAGACTTAGGAATAGGGGCAGTGGTGGCGTAGTGGCCAGGGCGCTCGCCTCCCACCACAGCGATCCGAGTACGATCCCCGGCAGCCGGCAGGTTCGCTCCTGAATTTTCGCACGTGGGAATTGTGCTGGACAATGTTGCTTGCCGCAGGTTTTCTTGGGGTGCTCCAGTTTCCTCTGCCCTTGTATTCCAGCGCCGCTCCATCCCAGGGTCTCATTTCATGTCATGTCTGGGGATGACAGTTCCCAGCTTGAAAGCCCATCATTAGGAGGGTGTCGCCTCACCCTTAGTGCACCCCCCACACAAAATTTATTTCTTTGTTTTACTAAGGCATAACCAAATACACACTGTAAAACTAAATATAAATATGCAGTTAACTTAATTTTTGCCTTTAGCTGAATCAGTGTTCCTATATGGTATCAGAATAAATATGTGCCACACACAAAAAGTCACTCAAAAGATGCATCATTCAAATATTTCAGAATAATGAAACAAAGACACTGACATAATTACACCAGTAAATANAACACACAACATAGTCACTCAAAAGATGCATCATTCAAATATTTCAGAATAATGAAACAAAGACACTGACATAATTACACCAGTAAATAAAAAACATATTCAACTACACACAAATAAGAAAAATAAATAGTGTAAAAAATTTGTCTTTTATTTTAGAAAGAAAATTACGTGAACTGTAATGAGAATTTATTGGAATCGAATATATTGAATTACTGTCAAATTAATGCTGTTCAGAAAATATTATTACTGAATGAAAATTAAAATATTTGAATCATTTAGTTTCTAATCACTTCTCTCACAAACAAAATTAAGTATGAACTATGTTGAATACTGGTGATCATTAATATTGGCTTGCAGAATTTAACTTTTAAAGTTCAGTTGCGATAATTCAGTTTNATGTGTTTTATTTTAGAAAGAAAATTACGTGAACTGTAATGAGAATTTATTGGAATCAAATATATTGAATTACTGTAAAATTAATGCTGTTCAGAAAATATTATTACTGAATGAAAATTAAAATATTTGAATCATTTAGTTTCTAATCACTTCTCTCACAAACAAAATTAAGTATGACCTATGTTGAATACTGGTGATCATTAATATTGGCTTGCAGAATTTAACTTTTAAAGTTCAGTTGCGATAATTCAGTTTCGGTTAGCATACATGGGAATTCAATTAATCTCGAGCCTTTGTACTGTTAGGTGAAAGGTTAAAATCTCTTTAAAATCTTGTACTTTCCAAAATACCTTTAAAACTGGACTGTAATGTTGTTAAATAAAAAGTTGAATTAATTTTGAAGGTGAGTGCCAAAATCTGACTCATTATCATGGCCTTAATTCTCATGAAATAAACTGCGTTGGTAGTGTCACTTCTGGGCATGTTGGCAGGATCAGAAAGCACTCCAAGCTAAGGATTCGGCACTCTAGAGCCTCTTCAAATTATGCCTGTGCACATTTAACTTTACCGGTATGCCTCTCGTACATACCTGCTGCCATTACGTCATAGCGGTCGTGCAAATATTAAATAATTTCAGCGACACCTAACTCATGGTGAACTGCCTGCCATGGTTGCCGGAAAGAGTAAAGGGAGCTTACATATATCCTTACCGCACCAGAAATCTTACATAAAACACTTAAATGAAATAATCTCACTTAAGTAAACTTACTGAGAAAGTTTGTATCTCCTAGGCCAAATTTTATGGGCATATGCTAAATACATTGCTCAGAGAANCCTTCAAATTATGCCTGTGCACATTTAACTTTACCGGTATGCCTCTCGTACATACCTGCTGCCATTACGTCATAGCGGTCGTGCAAATATTAAATAATTTCAGCGACACCTAACTCATGGTGAACTGCCTGCCATGGTTGCCGGAAAGAGTAAGTAAACTTACTGAGAAAGTTTGTATCTCCTAGGCCAAATTTTATGGGCATATGCTAAATACATTGCTCAGAGAAATGAAACTTTGTAATGGTGCAGTGATACTGACTTAAGAGGAACATTAGTTTTTTTTTTTATTTCTGCGAGGGAATGTAATTGTTTTTTAGGATTTCAGATGTTTTGGCAGTGTATGTTTATTTGTCGTAAGTTTTTTTTTTTAAGTTGAAGTTGAATTTGCATCAGAGGTTAGTGATGTTCGTTGCTGTTCTTTCTTTTCGAGTACATTCTGGAAATACAGTTGTTTATTTCGGGGCAGTTTGGCTTGCGTGGCAAAGTGGTTGTGATGGGATTCGCAACAGTGTCCGNAAGTTTTTTTTTTTAAGTTGAAGTTGAATTTGCATCAGAGGTTAGTGATGTTCGTTGCTGTTCTTTCTTTTCGAGTACATTCTGGAAATACAGTTGTTTATTTCGGGGCAGTTTGGCTTGCGTGGCAAANTTTTTTATTTCTGCGAGGGAATGTAATTGTTTTTTAGGATTTCAGATGTTTTGGCAGTGTATGTTTATTTGTCGTTAGTTTTTTTTTTTAAGTTGAAGTTGAATTTGCATCAGAGGTTAGTGATGTTTGTTGCTGTTCTTTCTTTTCGAGTACATTCTGGAAATACAGTTGTTTATTTCGGGGCAGTTTGGCTTGCGTGGCAAANGTTGCTGTTCTTTCTTTTCGAGTACATTCTGGAAATACAGTTGTTTATTTCGGGGCAGTTTGGCTTGCGTGGCAAAGTGGTTGTGATGGGATTCGCAACAGTGTCCGAAGGGATTCCTTGTACTGCACTATGCCTTTTTACGTAGCGATGGGAGCACGTGATAAAGAGCAGCGCTGCTGCGCAATGCCCTTATTTGGGTATGTTTATGGAACAATGATGGGAGTGGTAGGGGTGGAGCGCGGCAGTGTTATGAGCCATGAGCACCCGCTGACACCTAACAGAAGACAACCACCCTTCTTTGAGGAAGCTTTGGGCGTGACAAATGTAGCCCACACCAGCCAGCACCCGCGACAGTCTCATCTTTTAACCTCGTTTATATACTGAATATTTCTGCGAAATTTCTTCTGCTCATGTAAGAGGCCATTAGGGTGCCAGGAGGGAAAAGCCCCTCCTGTTTCTCTAAATTTCTTGTGATGCAAGGTTTAGTATGAATTATTGATGAACTCTGCGACACTGTTTTAATCCGCCTGGCTCGTATTACAAACTGTTTTGTGTCTGTGCTGTGTAAAAGTATATGAACTGCACAAATGTGAATAAATACCACAGCTGTTGTATGGTGCAGTTATTTACATCTCATGTTTCTGCCGAGTGAGTGAACCGAGCTGTGATTTTCAGTCATCTGTTTTTGACAGTTGCAACATTACAACTTTTAACACCAAAGATAAACGTAGTTAAGAATTGTTAAATAAAACAAAATTAACCTGAAAATTACAATAATTATTACTATATGAAATTATGAAGGAATAATTCTAAATCATACAATTCTAGCAAAATTTTGTCTGGGGATTCAAATTACTAATTCAAAATAATATTTACCAAAATGTAGGTTGTAAACAAACAAAATAATAAAAAAAATTAATTTCTGTACCATCATAGTTTTCTAGTAATAAAAAAAATGTATCCAAATTTCTACAATATTTTTAGTTTAGTTTTATTACCTTTAGTTTTTCTCCTCTTATAACCACAACAAGAACATTTTTTGCTTTAATGATGTAAAAGTTGTGATTAGGATCATAAGATGAGAAAGGTACAATTGATTCAGCATCACAACAAGAAAATGAACATTTCTTTTTTATTTTATAATTAGAAAATTCCACAACATAGCCAGTATCTGTGCAGACCACAATGTCAACTGACCCTGGAAAAAAAACACGTAAAAATTAATTACTATCAACAACAGAAGCTAAATAAACAATGTATTAAACAGCGAAAATCTCACAATAAATAAACTTGGTTTAAGATTGTTGCATAAGTAATAACTTCAAGGCAATACAAATTTGAGAATAATTACACAGTTGAACACACAAATTAAGTATCATGAAAGCATTTGGGTTGNCTTCAAGGCAATACAAATTTGAGAATAATTACACAGTTGAACACACAAATTAAGTATCATGAAAGCATTTGGGTTGGGAGAGGCCACCTGATGTTTGTGTTAAGTTCATGGATTGTGGTGGGAGATCTCCCATATTTGAGCAGGCCAGATACTTTTACAGCTGATAAAGTACATTGAGAAAATGCACCACACCATATGACTGAACTGCGATCATACACAATTTTCCAAATGAAAATACACATTACACATCTTACATGAGCATACCCAACCATTAATCTTATGAATATTTCGTACCAGCTAACCTAATCTTTATCCAAAGCACCCTTATATAATTCTGTAAACCGTGCTGTAAAGCTCTATAAACACAGATACAGGGCAGCTTGTAACATTCTCTCACACACACCAGACACTTACAGCCACTAAGAAATGGNCTCTATAAACACAGATACAGGGCAGCTTGTAACATTCTCTCACACACACCAGACACTTACAGCCACTAAGAAATGGGGCAGCTGTGACTGAGCGATTAGACAGCTCGCCTCCCACCAAGGTGAACTGGGTTCAATCCCCGGCCGGGTCACTCCCGAATTTTTGCATATGGGAACCGTGCCGGACAATGCCGCTGGTCAGCGGGTTTTCTTGGGGATCTCCCGTTTCCCCCCGCCCTTTCATTTCGGCGCTGCTCCATACTCACCTCAATCACCCTAACAGGCTCTCAAGACCTCGCTGTCAAGAGCCGCCCAAAACTCTTCACTCACTCACTAAGTAATAAAACAGTTCCCTGTGTGTGGTACCTTGTTCTATACGGTGTGAACTGTGTAGCGAACAGGGTGTTGGACTTCCCTTTGTTGTTATAGTGTTAACAGTTTTGGGTAGGCTATCCAAGTTGTGGCACACAGTTGGTGGGAATTGTTTCTTTTCTGCCAAAGACATTGTGAAAAACTGATACTTGTTGGTAAAATGGGTCTGGCATGCAAACAATGCTCCAGCTCATCCCACAGAAATTCTATCAGGTTTAAGTTCAAGCTTTGAGCAGCCTAGTTAAACAGTCCCAACTGATTTTTTTTTTAACCACAATTGAACTGACCTTGCTTAATGGATAGAAGACTAACCGTGTTGATACAAGAAAGGGCCTACTCCATGTCATTGTCACAGTGTGGGTAGCATGTTATTGTCTAAAATGTTTTGCTACATGCCTGAGTTCATCAATATACTGATTAAAACTAATTGCCTAAACCCAAATCACAAGCAACAGCCCCACAGCAATACTCTACCAGCACCAAATTTCACAGTCAACATAACACTCAGGTAAATAACATTTGCCATNAACAGCCCCACAGCAATACTCTACCAGCACCAAATTTCACAGTCAACATAACACTCAGGTAAATAACATTTGCCATGGATTCACCAGGTCCACACACATTCATCCAGTGCAAAGTAACGTACCTTGACTCATCACTCCTCAGTCATTATTCCACTTCTCCACAGTACAACGACTGTTGTGTTTTACCATTTGAAGCAACANTGACTCATCACTCCTCAGTCATTATTCCACTTCTCCACAGTACAACGACTGTTGTGTTTTACCATTTGAAGCAACATTGAGGATCTGTATGTGTGATCAGTGACTTCCATTGCAATGGCATAATCATGAAAACCAAGTGCTATCACATGCTGATGGAGAGTCATACTACACAGGCTCCTGTACCCGAGTTGCAACGAAAGTCCTCTGCAATAACCGACATGGCTGTCTGACAACTGGTTTCCACAACAAGCTTCAGAGATTTGCAACTACCATGATTCTATCAGGTGCATTAAGTAATTGACCTTCCGAAAAATGTTGTCCACAATGTTTAGGACCTAAAAGATGTGCTGCCAGAAGTTAATTAGACAAGAGCCAAATTCNTCCGAAAAATGTTGTCCACAATGTTTAGGACCTAAAAGATGTGCTGCCAGAAGTTAATTAGACAAGAGCCAAATTCAAATCTATGGATCAAAATAGTTTTTAAGTGATCATGGTTGCATAATTTTCTAGACGTATCGCTGCATCATCAGGATCCCTTCAAACAACACAACTGGCATGCGGGAATCAGAGAAAATGGAACCCCACACAGTGACACCTTTCATTGGGGCGGTGTGACACTGTACAATTAAGTGTGTCATCCCAAATGTAAATCTTTGAACTAAGCAAATCATGTATCAGTCACGGTTTATGTAATTTATAGTTGCTCACACAAAACATAGAAAGAGAAATGTGTAGGATAAACTCTAATTTATAGCACAAGTGACGTATCTGCTGGGACCGGGCAGCATGGCAACTTGTGGATTGCCGACGAGTGGTGTCCAGCAATCTATCACAGTTCTGTCTGGATACAACTACTGCTGAATTAGAGTCTGGAGACATGCTGGCCAACACCGTTTCCAGGGACATGTTCTTTATAACAAAATGTTTGTCTCGGTGTCTCCTACCATCCCTTAAAATTATGCAGAACAATTTCCGAACAGCCAATATATTAGATGTCACTTGACACCTAGAGATGCCAGTGCCATGTCAGTAGTTGGTATGACTCCATCTTGGTACTAGTGATGCCAGTTCTTGTTCTCAGTTGGAGTGGCTGATAAGCATCATATTTTGACTATTTATGATCTTTTAATACTTTCTCTTTATGAGTTGGACAGTTTACCAGTAAATGATATGATTTCTCACAGTGACCCTAAGGTCAATTTGTGTGTGCTGACTAGCTACTGGAGCCAAGAAACTTTTAAATTGAAAGAAACTTTTTGTTGCAAAGTAAATTAAAACATAAAAATTTTTAAAGTTACTAAATATTGAGGTGGGATTGTTATCAAATTTAAACATTTTCAGATCTTAGTCAATATTTGGTGAGTTGCATGTGATTTGGAATATGAACAGAAATAAATTGCCTTTTTAACTATTAGTCGGGTATTAATTAAGTTTTATTTTCACTAACATTACCTCTTCGAGTTTATTTTTGTAAGTAGGATAGCATTTTTGAGGCCACAGAAACTCTGATCGCAAATCAGCCTAAATGGCAATACCTTGAATTCAGTTGTCAGCACATTTTTTTTTTAATGCAGTTCTCATTCAGTGATAAACCTCTCTTAAATTTAACCTCATTGTTTTATTTAGGCCTATGTAGTTAGTGACCTGACTTCATCTGATTTGTGGCTTACAGCATCTTTGAAATTATTTCCTGCTATTGAAGGTAACATGTATTTTTGCTATAGTACTGAGTTTATCATGTTCTGTGTCACTACACCTAATCAGCACACTGAAATACCCTACTTACCTATTTTATTGATTTACGATGCTCAACCAAATAGTTAAGGAATCTACAATGTTCTATTGCAATTACTGTTACAGTACTTATAATTCAGTTATATTACATATCCACACATTACTGGACAGAAGTAAAATAAAAGGAGCAGCCCTCTACCACACTAACCACTATGGAATTTTTTTTATGTAGGCTTACAAGGAAATAATCCTATAATTTTTCATTACTTTCCAATTTTTGGAAAAGTAGCTTAACTTACGAATTATCTTATCATGGTTTTAATATCCAGGAAGCAACATAGAATTGTATGTGTATGATGAACTACTGAACTTAACCAAGGAATAACTACCAATTTAACTTGGATAAGGTTAGTTACACAATAGATACATAATTAATTTAGTTACAACTGTTAATTTTTTATCCTAAAAAGTTAACCACCTTACTAATCCTAGGATGTGCTGGGGTGTAGTACACTCTTAGCATACTGTATAACAAATTTACATCAGACAGTGTCAATTTTCATGTCAACATTATATAATATTATGTACCGTACATTAATTTTAGTAGCAATTGAAACAATTTTTTTCTACTAGACCTATTTATAACACTGAAATGACAAATAATAATAATAACCAACACTTGCAATTAGGCTACCGCCCAGTGGCGAGCTTTCTCACCTCTCCCCTATCCGACCAAACTCCTGTTCCACGCGCTTCCTGAACTTTGCAACCCCTTCACAGATACCAATTCCTCATGCAACACATTCCACTACCTCACAGACATCACAAGCATAGATTGCATACCCCACTTTGTTCTCCACTACACCCTATGAAGCTTCTCACTGTTGTTTCCCCTTTCTCTAAACACCCTCTTACATAGCTAGCAGATAAAACTTCCCCACCCTCCCTTTCCACGAACCATCCTATACATCCTTACCAGCCTTTCAACTTTCCTCCTGTCTTTCAACGAGCTCCACCCCATTTCTTTCATCATCACTGATGGCCTATAGTCTCCTTGATCGTCACCATCCTGCCCCTCTCTTCTCCACCTACCCTTCATCAATCTTGCTGCCCATCTTTGCACCTTCTCTAGCTCTCGCACCTCCACCTCCACGTACGGGTCCAATACTGCTGCCGCATATTCTAACATCGGCCGTAACACTGTGCCATATGCCTTATCCTTCACCTCACCGCTGACTCCCTTCAGCACCCTTCCCAAAGCCCTTCTTCCCTTTGCAACCACCCTCTCTACATGTCTTTTCCATCTGAGGTCTCCCTGCAAANTCTGAAAAATGTTGTCCACAATGTTTAGGACCTAAAAGATGTGCTGCCAGAAGTTAATTAGACAAGAGCCAAATTAAAATCTATGGATCAAAATAGTTTTTAAGTGATCATGGTTGCATAATTTTCTAGACGTATCGCTGCGTCATCAGGATCCCTTCAAACAACACCACTGGCATGCGGGAATCAGAGAAAAAGGAACCCCACACAGTGACACCTTTCATTGGGGCGGTGTGACACTGTACAATTAAGTGTGTCATCCCAAATGTAAATCTTTGAACTAAGCAAATCATGTATCAGTCACGGTTTATGTGATTTATAGTTGCTCACACAAAACATAGAAAGAGAAATGTGTAGGATAAACTCTAATTTATAGCACAAGTGACGTATCTGCTGGGACCGGGCAGCATGGCAACTTGTGGATTGCCGACGAGTGGTGTCCAGCAATCTATCACAGTTCTGTCTGGATACAACTACTGCTGAATTAGAGTCTGGAGACATGCTGGCCAACACCGTTTCCAGGGACATGTTCTTTATAACAAAATGTTTGTCTCTGTGTCTCCTACCATCCCTTAAAATTATGCAGAACAATTTCCGAACAGCCAATATATTAGATGTCACTTGACACCTAGAGATGTCAGTTCTTGTTCTCAGTTGGAGTGGCTGACAAGCATCATATTTTGACTATTTATGATCTTTTAATACTTTCTCTTTATGAGTTGGACAGTTTACCAGTAAATGATATGATTTCTTACAGTGACCCTAAGGTCAATTTGTGTATGCTGACTAGCTACTGGAGCCAAGAAACTTTTTGTTGGAAAATAAATTAAAACATAAAAATTTTTAAAGTTACTAAATATTGAGGTGGGATTGTTATCAAATTTGAACATTTTCAGATCTCAGTCAATATTTGGTGAGTTGCATGTGATTTGGAATATGAACAGAAATAAATTGCCTTTTTAACTATTAGTCGGGTATTAATTAAGTTTTATTTTCACTAACATTACCTCTTCGAGTTTATTTTTGTAAGTAGGATAGCATTTTTGAGGCCACAGAAACTCTGATCGCAAATCAGCCTAAATGGCAATACCTTGAATTCAGTTGTCAGCACATTTTTTTTTTAATGCAGTTCTCATTCAGTGATAAACCTCTCTTAAATTTAACCTCATTGTTTTATTTAGGCCTATGTAGTTAGTGACCTGACTTCATCTGATTTGTGGCTTACAGCATCTTTGAAATTATTTCCTGCTATTGAAGGTAACATGTCTTTTTGCCATAGTACTGAGTTTATCATGTTCTATGTCACTACACCTAATCAGCACACTGAAATACCCTACTTACCTATTTTATTGATTTACAATGCTCAACCAAATAGTTAAGGAATCTACAATGTTCTATTGCAATTACTGTTACAGTACTTATAATTCAGTTATATTACATTTCCACACATTACTGGACAGAAGTAAAATTAAAGGGGCAGCCCTCTACCACACTCTACCACACTAACCACTATGGAATTTTTTTTATGTAGGCTTACAAGGAAATAATCCTATAATTTTTCATTACTTTTCAATTTTTGGAAAAGTAGCTTAACTTACGCATTATCTTATCATGGTTTTAATCTCCAGGAAGCAACATAGAATTGTATGGGTATGATGAACTACTGAACTTAACCAAGGAATAACTACCAATTTAACTTGGATAAGGTTAGTTACACAATAGATACATAATTAATTTAGTTACAACTGTTAATTTTTATCCTAAAAAGTTAACCACCTTACTAATCCTAGGATGTGCTGGGGTGTAGTACACTCTTAGCATACTGTATAACAAATTTACATCAGACAGTGTCAATTTTCATGTCAACATTATATAATATTATGTACCGTACATTAATTTTAGTAGCAATTGAAACAATTTTTTTCTACTAGACCTATTTAAAACACTGAAATGACCAATAATAATAATAACCAACACCTGCAATTAGGCTACCGCCCAGTGGCGAGCTTTCTCACCTCTCCCCTATCCAACCAAACTCCTGTTCCACGCGCTTCCTGAACTTTGCAACCCCTTCACAGATACCAATTCCTCATGCAACACATTCCACTACCTCACAGACATCACAAGCATAGATTGCATACCCCACTTTGTTCTCCACTACACCCTCTGAAACTTCTCACTGCTGTTTCCTCTCTCTCTAAACACCCTCTTACATAGCTAGCAGCTAAAACTTCCCCACCCTCCCTTTCCACGAACCATCCTATACATCCTTACCAGCCTTTCAACTTTCCTCCTGTCTTTCAACGAGCTCCACCCCATTTCTTTCATCATCACTGATGGCCTATAGTCTCCTTGATCGTCACCATCCTGCCCCTCTCTTCTCCACCTACCCTTAATCAATCTTGCTGCCCATCTTTGCACCTTCTCTAGCTCTCGCACCTCCACCTCCACGTACGGGTCCAATACTGCTGCCGCATATTCTAACATCGGCCGTAACACTGTGCCATATGCCTTATCCTTCACCTCACCGCTGACTCCCTTCACCACCCTTCCCAAAGCCCTTCTTCCCTTTGCAACCACCCTCTCTACATGTCTTTTCCATCTGAGGTCTCCCTGCAAANCACCCTTCCCAAAGCCCTTCTTCCCTTTGCAACCACCCTCTCTACATGTCTTTTCCATCTGAGGTCTCCCTGCAAAGAATCCCTAGATACTTATATTATGCTGCGTCTTCTATCTCTTGCTCCTCCCATCTGTACATGTCCCTGCTTGTCACCTTCTTCCTTGTAAACCTCACTACCTTAGTTTTTCTTACATTTACCTTTGTTTTCTTCTCCATGGTCCACAACCATATCCTGTCAATGTCTGCCTGCAAGTTTTCACCCCCTCCCACCACTGCATACAATACACAATCATCTGCAAACAATGTTATTTTTCCCCTAATCCCCAAACCTATGTCATTTACCATTATGGTAAACAACAGAGGGCCCAGCACGCTTCCCTGCGGCACCTCTGATGTAACCTCTCCTTTCTCCGATATTGCCTCCCCCACTTTCACCCTCTGTCTTCGCCCCCCTGAGGAAGTCCCCAATCCATTCCACTACCCACTTGTCCGGTATCAGTTGATCCATTTTCTTCATCAAAGTCCCATGGGGCACCTTATCAAATGCCTTCTCAAAGTCTATGAAGCAGGCAACCACTGCTTCCCCTCATCAACTGCCTGCACCAGATCCTCTAACAGCCCAGCTAGCTGCATCTCACGTGAGTATTCTTTTCTGAAACCATGTTGTGACTCCTCCGACCAATTCCTCTTGTTCATAACATTCACCACATACTGAACCACCAGCCTCTCCATTACCTTTCCTGTACTTGATGTGAG
>NQII01006532.1:42443-166484 GCA_002778355.1 Clitarchus hookeri
AGGTGTTTCTACTACCTGGACCAAGCCTCTGTTGACTAACTGCACTGCCATTCTCTGCTTCATGCTGCCCATCCCTTCTGCACCCTCTAGCCATCTCACACCTAGCATATTCAGATCCCCTGCTAAAACAATCCACTGCCTGTCCTTTAGTCTATCATCCCTCTCCTTGATCGTCTCAATTGCCTGCCATTCCTGTTCTGGTAGCCTATACACTGCCAGCAAAGTAATCCTCCTACTACTATCCGCAACTTAATTTAATTTCCATCACCTCAACATCTTCACTAATCCATTCTACTAACCCTTTAGCCCCTCCCTTACACACACAATTATTCCTCCTCCTCTCCCATCCCTGTCTCTTCTGAAGATGGTGAACTTATCCTACCTACATTCAATGTCAAGCACTTCCACATTCAGCCAAGTCTCCACAACTACCACTATATCCATCCCATATCCTTCAACCTTACCCCAGAAGTCCTCCAGCTTGCTGTACACACTCCTACAGTTCACAATCATTAATTTTATGCTAACATGCTGCATTACCTTCCTACTTTGCTTACCCCCTCTCTCTGCCCCTGTGGCCTCATCAGTGCTTACCTCTCCATTTCGCTCTACTTCTGTTTCCTTGTCCCTCTCTGGTTGCTATTTAAACACTCGTTGCTCAGCTCTGACCCTATCCATTCAACCAGCTGCTTCCCTACCTAGCAGATCTCCTAGGATCCTCTTTCCCTGCTCTGTCAGGTGTACCTGGTCAGGTACACCTGACAGGTTTACCCTTCCTACACTTTCCCTGCCTACCCATTTCCTGCTATCTATGTAGCCCCCGAATCCCTATATACTCTCTCATAAATCTCACTCGCTGCCAGTGCCTTCCTGTAAGTTACTCCCTTTCTAACCAGCATACCACTAACTACTGTCCTAGCTCTTGGGAACTTCTCCTGTACTTTACATAGTAACCCTCTTAGGTCCCTCTCTACATCTTGCCCCACCTCCTTTCGAGCCAGATCATTTCCCCCCACATGAATTAAAACCACCTTTGCCACCCTGCTACCTCTCATACTATTAACTCTTTCCTCCAAATCCTTGATTGTTGCACCACCAAACGCTGCTTTATATGTATTTCCTTTCCTAATTTCCCTCAACTCCACCCCCTTTACAATCGAGCTGCCTAGGAAAACCACCTCTGGTTCATTTCCTACAACCCTTCNATTTCCCTCAACTCCACCCCCTTTACAATCGAGCTGCCTAGGAAAACCACCTCTGGTTCATTTCCTACAACCCTTCCCTGCTTTGTGTCCCTTCCACACACCTGCCTCCCCTTGTCTACTTCACCTCATCCCTGATCCCTGCCACCAGCCTCCTCCTGCACCACCCTTGTTTCCTTCCCTTTGACCAGTCCTCTTTTTTCCCCTCCAGCCATGAACTGTCCATTTTTTCCTACTTGCTGGTCTTTGCTAATCCCTCCCCTATAAGCCTCAACATACTGCTTCCTGCCTTCCACCACTGCCTATTCCCTACATACTGTTTTCACTCATCTATCCTTGTTTGCTTACTGCTATCTACTATGCCTTATCCCTTGCTACTCTTTCCTGCTCCTCTATCCTTATTTGCTTCGNCCTTGTTTGCTTACTGCTATCTACTATGCCTTATCCCTTGCTACTCTTTCCTGCTCCTCTATCCTTATTTGCTTCATAGTGTCACCTACTGCCTTTTCCCTTTCTGCCTCCAGCTCCTCTATCCTCCTCCTCAATCTCTGTCTCCCTTCTCCTCCTGCAGTTCCTTCTGTAGACAAACTTGCATTTTGCCTAACTCATCCTTTANCCTTGTTTGCTTACTGCTATCTACTATGCCTTATCCCTTGCTACTCTTTCCTGCTCCTCTATCCTTATTTGCTTCGTAGTGTCACCTACTGCCTTTTCCCTTTCTGCCTCCAGCTCCTCTATCCTCCACCTCAATCTCTGTCTCCCTTCTCCTCCTGCAGTTCCTTCTGTAGACAAACTTGCATTTTGCCTAACTCATCCTTTATGCCTTCCAACTCTTCCTCTAACTTCTCTACCCTTATTGCTAAGCTACACTTACTCATCTCATTCCTGACCTTTTCCTCCACCCTCTTAATCCTGTGCGTCATTTCTCTCTTTCCTGCTCATCAATTCTACCATCTCCCCTTTCCAACTCTGCTCCTTCCCCACTTCCATCCATGTCACTGGCATGCCCTCTACAAGGTTCCCCATCAGCATTTCCCAAATCCAGTTTCCACATTCCCCACTTATTTGAGTTTCCTTTCCTACTGTTAGTTTGTTTTCTGCCACCACCAGTATTTCCATTCCCCCGACACATTCCCCACACCTCCACTCATGCTGCCATAGTGAGCCCAGTTCCCCTCTCTCTGATCCTTACACAATCGGCATGATACCAGCCGCTGTACTGGTAACACTGTACCCCGCTATCATCCCTCCTCCACACCTTCCCACATCCCCTGCACTTGCACCTCCCTACCATTTTATTTTACCCCCATGCATTTTTTCCCATCAACATCAGATGTCCCTTGCATTATGTTTATATCATGGCAGCAATAATAAATATTTTATATAGACTACATTGCATAACTGCATACTGCTAATGCTTTTAAATATTTTATAGGATAACGTAAATTACATTATCTTCATTTTCGCGATACCTTTTCATAGATATTGTGTGTGCATATGTTCACATGGTTGCACCAAACATACATAACTCTAGAAATTGGAAAGATGCAAATCTGTACCACTCTGCCTCCTGGATGAACACACCAATTTACCTGCTTCATATTAAGTACATAAATTACCACAATTATCTGCTTCATATGAAGCAGGAATAATGTGTGCTGCCATGCGGCTCACTATCACTCACCATCAATAAGGCACAGTGGCACAGGTTTGGATTTAGACCCAATTAGTTTTCTGAAGCTAGTTAGATTTGTACATTCCAGGGAGGCAGTATAGTAATTACTATTTCTATTAGTGGTATAAATGTGAATGTGATCTCTAAAAATTCTCATTATTGTATTTCTTTTAATTATATATATATAATTTATATATATATATATATATATATATATATAATAAAATTTTATTATTTGGATATTAAGAACACCATAATGCTAAATTGGCCTTTTTGGAACTTAAATTGTCAATATGATTGAAGCAAAGTGTATTAACGTGCTGAATAACTTTGAAGGCCCTACTATAATTGTGAAGATGCACCTGTCTTAGCAGTTTGACCGTAATGTAAGTTAACACAGAATTCCGATCATGGCGAGCCTTGCGTGCTATGGTTGAAGGTTGTCTGATGGATGCAATTGGGAAATCAAGTAACCATTGTTGTTTAAATTTTAATTTTATCATTTTTTCACTGTGTATTATGCAGCTTGTAAAAAAATGGCCAGCTGCACTGCATCACTTAGCAAACCCTCCATCTGTTCATTTCATATCAACTTAATGCATCTATTAACTATTAGGTTATGTACGTACTGTATGTTTTTGCATACTTTATCTCCTCTGTGTATAAACAAAGCATCTCATCAGTCTCAGCAATGATTATGTCAGATGCTGACGATGCAGTCTGTCCTGTCTGATCATGAAAGCTAAAGTTAGGCCTGCTCTAGTCCGTCAGAACCTCACCTCATGTCTGCACATTCAGCATCTAATATCACAGGTACATGAACCAATCAAATGCTGTATCTGCAACAGCACAGTCAGCTCGGACTGATCGGATGCATCTGTTCAATTGTGGCAGGCTATTAATCGTTCTGAAAGAGCAATAATTTTGACTATGTTAAATTCTATGTAATGTAAATAATAATAATAAAAAAAAATTTCAAGACAATCTTTTATGCCCACAAACTCTTTAATTGAGTCCACCCCATTCCAACACTTCTTACAGTGGAACTTCTGATGATTTCAAAATTGCTCTTATGAGCTTCAAAAGCAATATTTCTATAGGAAGTCAAATACTTTAGAGACAGGAGATTTCATTATGTCATTTTTTGTTTGAGGTTAGGCCATAACCTAATATTTCAGTTATAGTCATTCCCTTCTACAATGTGTTTCATTATACTTCCCCAACTCAAAATAATCACATATTGGTCGAGTCTGAATTTACATGTCAAGGGCCATTTACTGCCTTCATTCCCTACAAAAGTACATCTACGGCGCGACATCAAAGAGTTGCTGTCGGAATTCACGGCTAGGTCACAAATGACCCTAGAATATCCCCTTCAGGCAAGTGCATGAGCGATGTGCCCTGGAGTGCCATTCGTGCGATTTTCGACAGGCAACTGTTTTTATTATTTATGTTCCCTCCACGTCTACAGCGTACAGGGTCGACTGTATCAGAACTGCCGAAATGTTGAACGAAATGACGACCACAACACACTTTTGTAATGTATGCAGATACGTCTATGTATTTCTTTCTAAAAGTACAAACGCAAGTGCTCATTATTATTATTATTTTTTAATATCAAATTTTAAGTGTCGTTAAAAATGTCGGGCGTCAACACTGTTTTAGTACCCTACGATAGTTTCTTCCCACCCACAGTTCCCGATTTCCAGCTATTTGTTTTAGATAATATTGCAATTTATCACATTTACGAAATACGAATAAATTGATTAGCTGCATGCGATTGCTGTACATTTCATCAATAAGTGTCTTTAATTCCAGTACATACGGTATACATTTTAAAGATAGCAGAAATTGTGTATTATTAATTTCAAGCGGCTGAGAAGTTGACTTTATTGGCACGTGTACAATATAGGTTATGTCAACAAGAGTGTCAGAATTAGGAGAGGCACACTTCTTCACGAAGGGGATAAGGGCTTAAATCTCGCGAAGGGTACAAGGCGGTAATTTCAAACACAGGCTAAATGTTCGGTCTATACAACAAAGGATAATTTCTACACTCAGGAAAATAATGAACTCACCTAAAACTAATTTTCCTATGTAGAAACATTTTACTGACGGTATCACGTTTTCTGGTATGTAATCTGACAACATATTTGTATAACACTTATTCAGAACAGAATATTAAATTTAACTTCTCTGCAAAACGTAAAACTAAAACACTGATGTTTATGTTAATGTTTTAAAGGGCCGCCTTACCGCCATTATATTAACCCCATAGATGTACAAACGAAACTAGAACAATTAAATTTAGTTTAGGATAAATTCTTTTTACAGTCATTATGCCCTCCGGAAAGTACGATCGGAACTGTGGCGTATTTTATAATGTTTCCTAAAACTTTCGGCATCAAATGTTAACCTATTCCGTTTTTTATTTTATTGCACTTTTATATCAACAGAAACTTTTTTTTTTTTTCGACGCGTAAAAGAAAAATCGCTGAGTGAATATGGTAAAAAGCAATTTCTCAGACTGTGAACAACAGGTCTCCATGTCCTACACTGAACTGCTTTTCTGCCAACATGACTATCATTAACATAATTGGATGGATTTTGAGGTATGAACACAGTTAATTAAACAAGTGCTTTGAGATGTGTATGCACTTCCCCATACCAATTATCAATACAATTTGATTAAGTTTAAACTTTTAACAGTATTTTATTAATATAGAAGTGATTGTCTTGAAAATTTTGATATTAACAATAACATCTGTATAATCTGTATACCTCATCTTTAGTCTATGGGCAAAGTGGGATAAAGTGTGCTCTCAAGTTGTCTATTTGGCAATTCAAGGTCCACCATTCGACTGCTTTTCTGCCAATACGACATACATAAAGGAGATGAATGGTATAAGTGATTAGAATATTTTTGATGAAAAAAATGCTATTAGATATTTATATACTTTCATTAACAAACGTTTAGCCTAATGATATAAAAATAAAATTGCTAAAATTATTTATTCATATAAAATGTTTTGTCTGTCATTTGAAAATTAAGATATGGACTTAGGTTAACATCAGTGCTGACCATGTAACTTTTATGCCTACCGCGACTTCCCCCAGAGTTTTTGTTGATCCATACACACTACCTACCGGAGCAATTAGGAACTACCTACTCAAGGTACCGGTCGCATGCCGCAAAACCGGAGCCATTATACCTAACTTTACGATTCAGTGTAAAAACAATGCGTAACTTTGTACAAAGCAATCATTCATAATTACTATTGCAATTAATAACCACATAGTAAATGGATGTGGCAAAATCCCTGCATGAATAACAGATTACCAAGGGTGCAAAGTGCCGACCATGTTGTCACCGAGAACAAAGTAATCCCATAACTTTATGGAAAACTGACTAGCTCATCGGGAAATACATATAAAAGGGAAAACACTGCAATAATTGATAATACTTTTTATCAATGCAGTGCATAATAAATAAGACACACATGTCTTGACTCCAGCAGTGGAACACTTGAACTCTAACTAATCTATGCCGAAATTCTCATGGCAAATTTGCATAGTTTTTATATTAATTAGAATAATATTTAATTAATTCATAATCTTTCTCTCCTTGTTTCAAAGTGTTCTAAGTGTGTATTCTCTATTTCAGGTAGCAGCAAAGAATCTGACATGAACCACGCATCCACAAGCTCCTTGTGCCCACTCTGACTTCTGCAGTCACAACAACTAAACCATCTACACCGGACCGCACCAACTACATCAGACTAAGAGTGCGTAATGCACAAGGACGAAACGTGCACCTTCTTGCCGACAAGGATTAAGCAACTCAAGAGACAGCCATACCAATTTATTACAAGAGGTAACTCTTTTAATAAATGGGTAGGCTATCCGAAATGGTGTTTACCCCAAAGCCACAGCCGTTGGGCACACTGGCAATTGGTCGTTGCGTCGTCTGTCGTGGTGCAGCCAAATA
Organism: Clitarchus hookeri; assembly: GCA_002778355.1. Taxonomy (NCBI): domain Eukaryota; kingdom Metazoa; phylum Arthropoda; class Insecta; order Phasmatodea; family Phasmatidae; genus Clitarchus; species Clitarchus hookeri. The sequence continues at coordinate 49,309 of NQII01006532.1, forward strand.
CGATGTAATGCACCACCGGGTGACATCAACTTGCTTGTAGGCCGAAGCTGAAGTGATAAGTGCCCCAAAAAGTGTCATCCAGTAGTGTGCAGCATTTTTACAAACATATTAAACACAGTCATCGCATTCACAGCTACAGACAATGGTGTGTTTTATAGTATTAATAACAATCAATCAAGTATCGCATTCCACACCCCTTTGCCCAGGTGGACTCGTCCAGCCCTTCAGGAGACAGCCACCTGGCAACACTGTAGCTAGTGAAATACACACACGTCACAGGTAGTGAAATTCAATTACTTTTTACATGAAATGTAATATTGCATATAACATTCATTTATATAAGAACAATAATGTTCTATAAAATGGAGATTGCCTATAAAGGCCTCCATCATTGCAATATATTATTTTGTGTGGTGACTTTATAACTTCAACCATAACATACATTTGTTAATAAACAGGGGTGTCACAAATATGTTTCATTTAATTTATATACTTTGTCAACATTACAATCATATCACAGAGTGCTCATGTTATGTTTCATTATTCGCAGTTTGACTTCAGGTTTGGTCACTTGTGATGCAAACCGAGGCCACTCTGCCAGTTCATCTCAGCACTCGGAGTAGACGGTCGGCATGGGTTGCCTGCTCCGCGAGCCCCCTCAGTACCATCATTTAGGCTGTAATCATTTCACTGCAATATTAACCTTAATTAACTGGAACATTGGTTTTATCTTTTGACTGTACCGAGGGGAGAGCCACCCACTCTCTAACCAAAGTGCTTAACGCAATCGCGTATCAACATATTACCACTGATGATTCGTCTTCTGTGCATCTACCAACGATGATATGGGTTGGCATATACCCAAAGTTGATCTACCGAAATCCAACACAGCTGTCAACATCTAATGGCGATCATTGATAAGCATATTTGTTTATATTTTAATTTTCAAAATACAAGCCCTAAAATATGAATAACATACTTAATATCAGTTTGAATTTCAGCTAATTTCGTTAATAATTGGTTGAATTTACACTTTCTTCGAGGACTATAGAGATTGGGTGTTGGAATATGCTATGGAAATCCAGAGGACTCCAGCTAACCTAACTGAATAATGACCACTTGGGTTAGCATGAAACTCTTGGAGGCAGGTCGTGGACAAAAAATTAGGTTATGAGCCCTGTGTCCCAGTGTCTGCTATCGCTGAAGAAGAGAGGACATATTGCTTGCTCGCAACACACCTCTGCAGTGTACGGCACAGTCTATGTCCTGACATATTTTAACTCCTCAGATGCGAGGCTGATAGCACAAATGCTCCCTGAAAATTTGCACAGTACATACACTTATGTGATAGGTGAAGCATTTTGATCGCTTTTGGCCCATCGTCCTTAAAAGTTTTCATTGGACTGTGTATACCAATAAACACACAAAACATCTAGTTGAAACACAGTTGCATTCACACACACAGGCTATGAAGATTATACATTGCCAAATTTATGCAGACATGCAGCTTAAAGCCCTGCGTTGGCCTAAATGGAATCACAAAAGTCACTCGGGTGAACCGAAATGTAAGGTCCCATTAAGATGGCAGAGCACAACTGTTTACAACTTGAGGGGTCACCTCAGGGGAAAAAATAAAATGCAAAGGTCCCAGAATTTACTGAATTACTATTAATACCTTAATAACTGGTTACAAAGATATTAACTTACCCCTAGTCGCATGACATGTGTCTCCCTCTATGCCCACTACTACCAGACTGACTTGCCATAGGCACAGGGGTNCTTACCCCTAGTCGCATGACATGTGTCTCCCTCTATGCCCACTACTACCAGACTGACTTGCCATAGGCACAGGGGAGGGAGGTTATTTCGCACTGCCCACCAAAACACAAAATCCCAGCATGAAGCAATATGATGGTAAATAATATAATTTAATTATGATTCCATACATTTAATATTAATTGAATTGGGCTGATGCAGGACAATATCCTGCCCCTTTTAGATTGTCTGCCACATCACACATCCACCTCCACAGCCTCCACGAGCACAACAGGTACAAGTGTCCATACACATGGGTGCAGTGTAGTGCAGTGCAAGTGAAAGCAGTTTAGTGCAACCTCCACCAACATTATATAGGCTCCGCCAAAGGGGAGTGGTATGGAGAGTTCCCATCATGTAGTGCAGGGCGCAACATAAATTTCAATAAATAAATATTGTGAGACAGAAGAATGTGTTAATTATGCTAAATGCTCTAGGAAATTAAAGTAATTATTAAATTTAAGTGTTTGTGTTCAACTCATGAAATCACCCACATTTCACTTCATTATTATTTGTTCTTGCAATGGTTTTAGTGTCTTATTGTTTTATTGTTGAATTTGTATGTATTTGCGTAGGGTTGTGTTGCTTTTAAATAAGTTCAGTTTATTCAAGGGAACGGGTCCAGCCTGTACCCATCATCGTACTCGCAGCTACCTGCGCCCGCTTACTTAGTCTTTGTCCTAGAGTCAGAGGGGTCAGAACACGCAACACCATGATCTGGAAGCACTTCGCATCATTTTGCGCCAATCATTAGATTTATATAACTTTTATTAAGTTAACTGAAACCCTCATTAACCATAGATGCCACATATCCTTCCCTGGGAATAGCATCACCCAGAGAAGCATAACTTTTCCTAATTAATTTCCATGTCGCGATAATGTGTGTTTGAGCAGCTAAGCTGACCTGGCGGGTGTGAGTGGCCAGGAACTGTATCAGTTTCACGGTAATGAGAGTTTATTGTATCGTCCTAGGAAAAATATACATGTGTTAGCAGACCAAATGTTTTAAATAATATAATAATACTAACAAATAATTATTAAAATGAAACAAATCAAAGTTAATAAAAATAATGAAAAATTTAAAAATGGAAAAATCCACACAGGATAACTATTCCGGCTGAAAACAATGAAACGTTATTAAAAAAATATAAAAAAATAAAATTAAAATCCATTGGTGGGGGAAGAAATTCCCCTTTGAAAATAATGAAAATTCAGGGTTCGGGAAGCGGATCCCTGAAAATCTAGCTTGTATAAGCATACCGGTTGAAAATATATAAAATCTATTATCCGGAAAGCTGAACTCTGAAAATATTGAAAAAATATGTTTAAAAATCCAGCCTACTTCCGAAAATAATAAAAAATTATTTAAATAAATCTAGGCACTAAATTATTGGTGGCTGGCACCAAATCTAAATTGGAGATATAGTAATAACTAATAAAATGAAAAAATATTTTAAAAATTTTTAAATGCACATTAGTCAACAAAATTATTAAAAATTTGTGAAGTATTAAACTATGATGTACAAACATATATTTTAAAAGTTATGAATGATGAGAAAATACAAGGAATTTTTATGTATATGAAATTGCGAAAACTAAACACCCATATTAATATCTAGTTGAAAAAGTGTTCAATTCGAAATGTGATAAAATTCATCTTAAATGGTTAGGACTTGATAATTCACATAATAGTTTAAAAATGAAAATTCTGTTGTTTTATAGAATATTATTTGTTTAAAGGGTGTTGTAACTGCTAGGTACAACCATTAATTTCCTTAAATTATATTTTTCTAATAAAATGAATTTATATAAATGGAAAATATAAATAAAAAACTAACAGCTCTCTTTTTTATTTATTACATGCACATCCAGATGATAATGTTAGAAAATTAGTAGATAATTTAATATTTCAGTAACTGTTCCAATGATAACCACATGTCTTCCTGCTTCTTCTCCTTGTGCAAGTGCTGATTCAACTATAATTATGTCAGCATCTGCTTCTGCTTGGAGCTCAGAAATTCCAACAATTAGAAATTAAGAAGTGAGCATTTCTATTAGGTGTATCTTGTTTTCATGACAGGCAAGGATGTCAGATTGGCAGGATGCTGCCATGGTGTTACTACCTAACACTACTTCAGCAACGAGCTTCTTGAGGGCCCATGCATCCGAAATCTGGCCGAATGTAGCAGGCCTAGGCCAGACTATAGTATGAAGTAAGTAGCCAATATTCACAAATGATGATGTTCCTTTACGATCGTTTACATTAAATTCTGGAGAAACTTACTTCAAAATAGCTGATAGNACTATAGTATGAAGTAAGTAGCCAATATTCACAAATGATGATGTTCCTTTACGATCGTTTACATTAAATTCTGGAGAAACTTACTTCAAAATAGCTGATAGTACTGACTAACGACGGTTGGCTGGATGGTGTTTGGTTAAGGGAAGTTTTGAGGCACGGTAAAAAACATTGTTAGGTGGTTTGTGGATTTACGAGTAGATACCCAGCCACCAGATACCATCAGCAGGCGGTGTCGATTGTTGCTGCTGGTGAAGATATCAGGGTGTGGCTGGCTGTTCGCCCGGACGTACGCAGTCACTCAGTGAAATTTTGGAAGAGCCCCTCGCTCCTGATACTAACATGGAAAATACTGTAGGCCTATTCAGGCTAATCCACACTCCTTAAACTGTAAAAGCTCTGAGTTGAGCATACTGGCTGTTAAGTAATTTATGTGAAACANCAGGCTAATCCACACTCCTTAAACTGTAAAAGCTCTGAGTTGAGCATACTGGCTGTTAAGTAATTTATGTGAAACTGGGCAAAGACAGGTTATTGGGTCCCGTACCCAAAAATACCCAAAGGCAGTGCTTGAAATAAAAGACATGGAGTCTGAAAACTTGCATGTAATTACTCTTACACAGAAACACTTACTTCATACTNAGTGCTTGAAATAAAAGACATGGAGTCTGAAAACTTGCATGTAATTACTCTTACACAGAAACACTTACTTCATACTAGGTGAACACTTTACACGGACTCTGTCCTACGGTCCGTCAGATAGGCAAAACTGCAGAAATTACACATTTGTACATAAGAGTAAATTATTGGTGCCATTGCCAGGCAAGAAGGGGGTGTGTCTCCGGGTGCAGAAAGAACAGGTTCTGGTATGTTACAGTAGACTCTTGAAGCTAAAGGTTATTGGCACGAAAACGTGAAGACTGACCCCTTGAGACACTCGAAGGCGACTGAATCTGGCGAGCACGTGCAGCACGAACTATGGTGGCATGAGGCTCGCCCTGCACTACTTTCCGCTTGCCTGTAACTTGCAACAACTAAAAGGACATAAATNAACTATGGTGGCATGAGGCTCGCCCTGCACTACTTTCCGCTTGCCTGTAACTTGCAACAACTAAAAGGACATAAACACTTGCATGATAATTTAACAAAATAGATATGTAAATATTTTCTTAATTAAACCAGTTACAATCTACACTTGGATGGTATGAAATGAGGGTAAAACAACTAAGATGAAAAATGTGTGAATTTGAGAATTAAAAAATAAAATCCCTGAAATTGTAACTCCATTGTAACTCTAAGTGTTTCTTTCTTTACTTTCAAATACTTGCTTAGAAATTGGCCTACAAATTATATATGCTGGGTCTGCCATTACGCTCCCTCGTCTGCCCACGGGGACGTGGGTGGTGTGTGCGGTTGCGCTGCACTTTCACTTTTACTTTGCACTTTCACATACACGCACTTCACTCGTGTTGGCACCCGCGGAGTGCTGCAGCTACACTAGTGCGGTTGATGCAGTGGACACGCGTTGCGCGAACGGTCTGGAGAGTAGGACGCCCTTCTGCATAATGACTATATAGTCTTTCTCATTCTTGTGTCATCATACAAAGGAGGCTTAAGTGTGAAGTGGTCAAGCACTGGCTCGGTGAATTTCCCGTCCCGAGTTGCGAAAGCCAACTTGACGTGCTGTGTTACCATTGCTGAAGATGTATTAAATATGTGCCCGGCACCACAGCTCTGTGGTGAGCTGATGAAATGAGGGTCGTTTCGGTTGACGGCCTAGGAGACTCTGGTTAACACTCCATCACACCACACGATGGCGAGGATGTAGGCCACCTCGCACACCTTAATTAAATTACAAATAAAACACCTACGATGCTTGTGGAGTTATTTATTCCTTGAGACTCCTTAATGAACACACACAACTATAGTACAAAACACGTGGCCTTAATGGCCCGGAACTGCGAGCGACCACGTGGCTTTACAATGTGAAATGCGACTGCGCTTAACAATTCTCCGATGAGAATAANTATAGTACAAAACACGTGGCCTTAATGGCCCGGAACTGCGAGCGACCACGTGGCTTTACAATGTGAAATGCGACTGCGTTTAACAATTCTCCGATGAGAATAACGTCGCTCTCCCCTCGGCGCTATAACAAATGATTCGGTTTGTGAAGTCTATGCCAATGAGTATGAGTTCAGCTTAGGATGTCGGCACCGAGGGCTTTTGCGGAGCGAGAGACATACACATCTTGATGCATCTTGATGCGTTGAAGTGCTGAAGAGAACTGGGAGGAAGCATGGGGCCGGCTTTCGCTACCTGAGCGCAGCCGACGCCAAGCGGCGAAACGATGTAGCATAATATACATTAAAATTATTATGAGAAGAAAGTGACATGAATTACGTTACCCTAAGACAACATAATTTTTCCTTATACAAATACACAATAAGAATTATTACATTAATTCTAAGTGTTTCCATCGTACCAGCTACAGTATTGCCAAGTGTACCATGTCAAATGTCTCTGGCTGTGGCTGTGTCGACTGTCTTCCATTAAGACAATTATGATGTTAATTATATACAATGAATAAATAACACTGAATAATACCCTGATGCAATACATTGATGCTATTAATAACACGGAATAAATTAGAAACACTGATGCAATTACACTGATGCTATTAACAACACTGAATAAATTAGAACACTGATACAATTACACTGATGCAATTACACTGATACTATTATGCACACTCTCGCTCGTGCCCACAAGTCCGTCGGTGTGGTGTGTCTGGTGCAGTGGACACGACTGCGGCAGTCAGAGTGGGCACAAAGGAGGTCGTGAACGCGCGGTTCACGTCAAGTGCAAGTTCATACTTTAAGTATGATACCAAATTGGGGTCAAATACCATGACACAAGATACAGATGAATAACATATGCGAGTTGATTGGAACAGTTTGCTCTTGTACTGCAATGCTTAGATTAACTGCTAATAATCGTGTCACTCTTGACTTCCACTTGAGTTTCACATCGCCAAAAGTTTTTCCTATTGTTTCCTTTATTGTTTATTGTTTCCATCACAGTTGATGATCTTATTGCCAATTATGCCAGTGGACATGTAATATAGATAATCGGAAGGCTCGAATAGTGAATTAGCCTCGACCCATTCTAACATGTCAACTTCCCCCTAGTCGCATGACATGTGTCTCCCTCTATGCCCACTACTACCAGACTGACTTGCCATAGGCACAGGGGTAGGGAGGTTATTTCTCACTGCCCACCAAAAAACAAAATCCCAGCATGAAGCAATATGATGGTAAATAATATAATTTAATTATGATTCCATACATTTAATATTAATTGAATTGGGCTGATGCAGGACAATATCCTGCCCCTTTTAGATTGTCTGCCACATCACACATCCACCTCCACAGCCTCCACGAGCACAACAGGTACAAGTGTCCATACACATGGGTGCAGTGTAGTGCAGTGCAAGTGAAAGCAGTTTAGTGCAACCTCCACCAACATTATATAGGCTCCGCCGAAAGGGGAGTGGTATGGAGAGTTCCCATCATGTAGTGCAGGGCGCAACATAAATTTCAATAAATAAATATTGTGAGACAGAAGAATGTGTTAATTATGCTAAATGCTCTAGGAAATTAAAGTGATTATTCAATTTAAGTGTTTGTGTTCAACTCATGAAATCACCCACATTTCACTTCATTATTATTTGTTCTTGCAATGGTTTTAGTGTCTTAATGTTTTATTGTTGAATTTGTATGTATTTGCGTAGGGTTGTGTTGCTTTTAAATAAGTTCAGTTTATTCAAGGGAACGGGTCCAGCCTGTACCCATCATCGTACTCGCAGCTACCTGCGCCCGCTTACTTAGTCTTTGTCCTAGAGTCAGAGGGGTCAGAACACGCAACACCATGATCTGGAAGCACTTCGCATCATTTTGCGCCAATCATTAGATTTATATAACTTTTATTAAGTTAACTGAAACCCTCATTAACCATAGATGCCACATATCCTTCCCTGGGAATAGCATCACCCAGAGAAGCATAACTTTTCCTAATTAATTTCCATGTCGCGATAATGTGTGTTTGAGCAGCTAAGCTGACCTGGCGGGTGTGAGTGGCCAGGAACTGTATCAGTTTCACGGTAATGAGAGTTTATTGTATCGTCCTAGGAAAAATATACATGTGTTAGCAGACCAAATGTTTTAAATAATATAATAATACTAACAAATAATTATTAAAATGAAACAAATCAAAGTTAATAAAAATAATGAAAAATTTAAAAATGGAAAAATCCACACAGGATAACTATTCCGGCTGAAAACAATGAAACATTATTAAAAAAATATAAAAAAATAAAATTAAAATCCATTGGTGGGGGAAGAAATTCCCCTTTGAAAATANTAATACTAACAAATAATTATTAAAATGAAACAAATCAAAGTTAATAAAAATAATGAAAAATTTAAAAATGGAAAAATCCACACAGGATAACTATTCCGGCTGAAAACAATGAAACANTTAATAAAAATAATGAAAAATTTAAAAATGGAAAAATCCACACAGGATAACTATTCCGGCTGAAAACAATGAAACATTATTAAAAAAATATAAAAAAATAAAATTAAAATCCAGTNGAAAAATCCACACAGGATAACTATTCCGGCTGAAAACAATGAAACATTATTAAAAAAATATAAAAAAATAAAATTAAAATCCAGTGGTGGGGGAAGAAATTCCCCTTTGAAAATAATGAAAATTCAGGGTTCGGGAAGCGGATCCCTGAAAATCTAGCTGGTATAAGCATACCGGTTGAAAATATATAAAATCTATTATCCGGAAAGCTGAACTCTGAAAATATTGAAAAAATATGTTTAAAAATCCAGCCTACTTCTGAAAATAATAAAAAATTATTTAAATAAATCTAGGCACTAAATTATTGGTGGCTGGCACCAAATCTAAATTGGAGATATAGTAATAACTAATAAAATGAAAAAATATTTTAAAAATTTTAAAATGCACATTAGTCAACAAAATTATTAAAAATTTGTGAAGTATTAAACTATGATGTACAAACATATATTTTAAAAGTTATGAATGATGAGAAAATACAAGGAATTTTTATGTATATGAAATTGCGAAAACTAAACACCCATATTAATATCTAGTTGAAAAAGTGTTCAATTCGAAATGTGATAAAATTCATCTTAAATGGTTAGGACTTGATAATTCACATAATAGTTTAAAAATGAAAATTCTGTTGTTTTATAGAATATTATTTGTTTAAAGGGTGTTGTAACTGCTAGGTACAACCATTAATTTCCTTAAATTATATTTTTCTAATAAAATGAATTTATATAAATGGAAAATATAAATAAAAAACTAACAGCTCTCTTTTTTATTTATTACATGCACATCCAGATGATAATGTTAGAAAATTAGTAGATAATTTAATATTTCAGTAACTGTTCCAATGATAACCACATGTCTTCCTGCTTCTTCTCCTTGTGCAAGTGCTGATTCAACTATAATTATGTCAGCATCTGCTTCTGCTTGGAGCTCAGAAATTCCAACAATTAGAAATTAAGAAGTGAGCATTTCTATTAGGTGTATCTTGTTTTCATGACAGGCAAGGATGTCAGATTGGCAGGATGCTGCCATGGTGTTACTACCAAACACTACTTCAGCAACGAGCTTCTTGAGGGCCCATGCATCCGAAATCTGGCCGAATGTAGCAGGCCTAGGCCAGACTATAGTATGAAGTAAGTAGCCAATATTCACAAATGATGATGTTCCTTTACGATCGTTTACATTAAATTCTGGAGAAACTTACTTCAAAATAGCTGATAGTACTGACTAACGACGGTTGGCTGGATGGTGTTTGGTTAAGGGAAGTTTTGAGGCACGGTAAAAAACATTGTTAGGTGGTTTGTGGATTTACGAGTAGATACCCAGCCACCAGATACCATCAGCAGGCGGTGTCGATTGTTGCTGCTGGTGAAGATATCAGGGTGTGGCTGGCTGTTCGCCCGGACGTACGCAGTCACTCAGTGAAATTTTGGAAGAGCCCCTCGCTCCTGATACTAACATGGAAAATACTGTAGGCCTATTCAGGCTAATCCACACTCCTTAAACTGTAAAAGCTCTGAGTTGAGCATACTGGCTGTTAAGTAATTTATGTGAAACAGGGCAAAGACAGGTTATTGGGTCCCGTACCCAAAAATACCCAAAGGAAGTGCTTGAAATAAAAGACATGGAGTCTGAAAACTTGCATGTAATTACTCTTACACAGAAACACTTACTTCATACTAGGTGAACACTTTACACGGACTCTGTCCTACGGTCCGTCAGATAGGCAAAACTGCAGAAATTACACATTTGTACATAAGAGTAAATTATTGGTGCCATTGCCAGGCAAGAAGGGGGTGTGTCTCCGGGTGCAGAAAGAACAGGTTCTGGTATGTTACAGTAGACTCTTGAAGCTAAAGGTTATTGGCACGAAAACGTGAAGACTGACCCCTTGAGACACTCGAAGGCGACTGAATCTGGCGAGCACGTGCAGCACGAACTATGGTGGCATGAGGCTCGCCCTGCACTACTTTCCGCTTGCCTGTAACTTGCAACAACTAAAAGGACATAAATACTTGCATGATAATTTAACAAAATAGATATGTAAATATTTTCTTAATAAAACCAGTTACAATCTACACTTGGATGGCATGAAATGAGGGTAAAACAACTGAGATGAAAAATGTGTGAATTTGAGAATTAAAAAATAAAATCCCTGAAATTGTAACTCCATTGTAACTCTAAGTGTTTCTTTCTTTACTTTCAAATACTTGCTTAGAAATTGGCCTACAAATTATATATGCTGGGTCTGCCATTACGCTCCCTCGTCTGCCCACGGGGACGTGGGTGGTGTGTGCGGTTGCGCTGCACTTTCACTTTTACTTTGCACTTTCACATACACGCACTTCACTCGTGTTGGCACCCGCGGAGTGCTGCAGCTACACTAGTGCGGTTGATGCAGTGGACACGCGTTGCGCGAACGGTCTGGAGAGTAGGACGCCCTTCTGCATAATGACTATATAGTCTTTCTCATTCTTGTCTCATCATACAAAGGAGGCTTAAGTGTGAAGTGGTCAAGCACTGGCTCGGTGAATTTCCCGTCCCGAGTTGCGAAAGCCAACTTGACGCGCTGTGTTACCATTGCTGAAGATGTATTAAATATGTGCCCGGCGCCACAGCTCTGTGGTGAGCTGATGAAATGAGGGTCGTTTCGGTTGATGGCCTAGGAGACTCTGTTTAACACTCCATCACACCACACGATGGCGAGGATGTAGGCCACCTCGCACACCTTAATTAAATTACAAATAAAACACCTACGATGCTTGTGGAGTTATTTATTCCTTGAGACTCCTTAATGAACACACACAACTATAATACAAAACACGTGGCCTTAATGGCCCGGAACTGCGAGCGACCACGTGGCTTTACAATGTGAAATGCGACTGCGCTTAACAATTCTCCGATGAGAATAATGTCGCTCTCCCCTCTGCGCTATAACAAATAAAACAATGATTCGGTTTGTGAAGTCTATGCCAATGAGTATGAGTTCAGCTTAGGATGTCGGCACCGAGGGCTTTTGCGGAGCGAGAGACATACACATCTTGATGCATCTTGATGCGTTGAAGTGCTGAAGAGAACTGGGAGGAAGCATGGGGCCGGCTTCCGCTACCTGAGCGCAGCCGACGCCAAGCGGCGAAACGATGTAGCATAATATACATTAAAATTATTATGAGAAGAAAGTGACATGAATTAAATTACCCTAAGACAACATAATTTTGCCTTATACAAATACACAATAAAAATTATTACATTAATTCTAAGTGTTTCCATCGTACCAGCCACAGTATTGCCAAGTGTATCATGTCAAATGTCTCTGGCTGTGGCTGTGTCGACTGTCTTCCATTAAGACAATTATGATGTTAATTATATACAATGAATAAATAACACTGAATAATACCCTGATGCAATACATTGATGCTATTAATAACACGGAATAAATTAGAAACACTGATGCAATTACACTGATGCTATTAACAACACTGAATAAATTAGAACACTGATACAATTACACTGATGCAATTACACTGATACTATTATGCACACTCTCGCTCGTGCCCACAAGTCCGTCGGTGTGGTGTGTCTGGTGCAGTGGACACGACTGCGGCAGTCAGAGTAGGCACAAAGGAGGCCGTGAACGCGCAGTTCACNTCGGTGTGGTGTGTCTGGTGCAGTGGACACGACTGTGGCAGTCAGAGTAGGCACAAAGGAGGCCGTGAACGCGCAGTTCACGCCAAGTGCAAGTTCATACTTTAAGTATGATACCAAATTGGGGTCAAATATCATGACACAAGATACAGATGAATAACATATGCGAGTTGATTGGAACAGTTTGCTCTTGTACTGCAATGCTTAGATTAACTGCTAATAATCGTGTCACTCTTGACTTCCACTTGAGTTTCACATCGCCAAAAGTTTTTCCTATTGTTTCCTTTATAGCTGCTGCTCCTAAGGCCTCCACAGCATCACAGTTGATGATATTATTGCCAATCATGCCAGTGGACATGTAATATAGATAATCGGAAGGCTCGAATAGTGAATTAGCCTCGACCCATTCTAACATGTCATNATGCCAGTGGACATGTAATATAGATAATCGGAAGGCTCGAATAGTGAATTAGCCTCGACCCATTCTAACATGTCATTGAAATCCTTATGATCCAACATTTTGCGAGAGCCTAGAATCTCTACTTACTCTTCTGATGTGTACCCTCTGACACCACACATAGCCTTCAGGACATTACCTACAATACAAAAGGCAATGTGAAAAGGACTGGAAAAATTGTGAAAATATGTTCTCTGTCACACCATGCCCTCAAGAGATACCACCATCNGGGTGTATGCTTTGTTTTCCAAGTGTTATTTGACAAGGGCCAGGTAAAGGTAGGAGGGTGTTGTGTCTGAGTGTTTTATATATTTTTATTTTGATGTTTGTAATATATTTTGCTATCCTCTCAGGTTTCACATTGCACATCAATATTAGAATAGTCACGGAGTGTTAGTATCGCATATATTGAAATGCTAGAATTTTAGTGAGCAGGTTTTGTTTAGTTAAGCATTTGAAATATGTTTGCTTTTACATAGCCGACGTGCCTAGTAGCTGCCACCTGCTAATGGTCATGTCGACCATTTTGGGACAGTCTCTTACAGACTACAATCGGGGCTAGATGAGTTTTACATGTGGGAGATTTTAAAACTTGTTTGTCAACTGATTTCGTGCTTCTTCTTTGTGTTAAATTGCCGGGAGTGTTTTGCTTTACTCTCACAGGCCTGCCCCGACACCCTGCTGGCAGCATTATTCGGCACCAGGAGTTTTCAACTTAAAATTTTCGGAAATTGCCATATCTGGTAGGGTTCTCGATAACCCCTTACCAAACTGCTCGAGGATTAATATCATCTTTGGTTTACCTCGACCAGAGCACGCTATTAATTTCTGTGTAATGGAGATGAGATAAGTCACTACTTGTACATGTATGTGTTTGTCTATTCTAAGTCAGTGAGTAACAAGTGTCTGTCCATGTACATATTTTTATCAACAAACAAACATATTGGTAACTGTGTGTTTCGTACAGTGTTTGAACTCCCTAGCCAGGCGTCGCTCTTCCAGAGCTCGATGGACAGTAGTGTCATCCGCGGCCTACACCAGACGTGTAGCAGATAGGTCCTCTGCATCATGCATTCAATTAAGTGCACCTTACCCACTTGCTGCCAAGGGGGTATAATTCGCTACATGGTAGGACTAACACACCCTTAAGTGTCTCCACCCTCTCTTTGGAGGCAAGCACTGAGTTGCGCCCATTATTTATTTTCCTAGAATTTTTGTATCTAATTAATTAATGTCCTGGCATAGGGGTGAACACACTTGGCATATTGAAAATGGCCAGCAGCATGGATATGTCGGAGCTTCATTTGGACACAGCCCAATCGCAAGTTATTTAAGCCCTTATGAAAAATCTCATAAGCTATACTTGATGAAAGTACTATATCTACAATTTCGCAGTATGGCTGCATTCTGCTGCTTTGATGACTGACTTCTTCAACTTGTCTACAATACATGATATCACATCTGAACCAACAATTTCATCAGATGCTACTCTTCTACACATGAATTCTATATGCAGTCTGCGAAGTTCTTCTGTCATTTAAAGGAGTAGTTTTGTCGGAACCTGCTGGTTCAAAAAGTGGGCATATAAACTGCGAGCATATGCATGTCACAACATCACATATACCACTGCAACCCGTGAGTACACCAAAGACCACAACTCTTTGATCCCACTCCCTGCCATTGTGTAACCTACAGCTCCCAGGTACGACATCGTATGGTGGGATCCTCCTAGGCTAACCATGACTGACTGAATTTCTTGAGAAGAAACCACAATTTCCACACCTTTTATTATTGCAGTTGATCGAAAGTGATAAAGCACCTGCTGTGACAACATTTTTCAATCTCCGTTATGGTGAATGAAATTGATGTGTATATTATATGAATGTTTCCAGTATCCATGTTAATGGATGGGAGAGGTGCAATTAATAAGGTTGAACACATTATTTCTCTGCTTGTGATGCCATTTTCATATAGCCAGTCCAGCTGTAAACTGCTTCTGCTTCAGCTCAATGTCCACACAGCCATGCCATCGAAAGTTTTTTCTNATATAGCCAGTCCAGCTGTAAACTGCTTCTGCTTCAGCTCAATGTCCACACAGCCATGCCATCGAAAGTTTTTTCTGATCGCAAATAGGTAGTTACAGAACTGTTAATATTCAAGGGTTTTATGTTTACAACTCTGAGTCCTGGGTGCTGCGACTTATTGAACCATGATATATGGTGACGTACATTGGCTGAAATTACTTCTGTAGATGGTGTCTCATGATTGTGGAGATGCAACACTTTCATTTATAAGTGAGGATGTGCTACTCAAATGTGACTTGCTTAGTTTAAGCAATAAAAATCTTAATAATTCCATTCCTAGTGCTATGAAATACAAAGAGATGTTTTCCTTATGATTATGGAAAACAGCCCTCTGTTGATAAACAAGAAATTCTGAAATTTTTAGGGTTACCTTATTTTTTCACGGTTTGGTCAATTTTAGTGCTAAGATTCCTGGGCTTTTTGAGGGGTGATGAGCAAAATATGGGAAGGAATTAAGG
The DNA here is from genome assembly GCA_002778355.1 of Clitarchus hookeri. Taxonomy (NCBI): domain Eukaryota; kingdom Metazoa; phylum Arthropoda; class Insecta; order Phasmatodea; family Phasmatidae; genus Clitarchus; species Clitarchus hookeri. The sequence goes on from NQII01006532.1 coordinate 64,714, forward strand.
CGAAGGTAACCTGACTTAGGCACCAGATACCATCGACAGACGGTGTCGTGATGGTGTTGTTGGTGAACTCAGGGTCATGTGGTCGTCTACCTGGATGTACGCCATTCCCTCGGTGATGGCAAATTGTTGATTCGTCCCAAAGATGAAGGTGAGGTCAGGCACCCCTCGCACCACATACTTACATTACGTATTTAGTGGGACTATTCAGGCTGACTAAAATGCCTTAATCATCTATCAATTGACAGTTTAGTTTAGATTGTACAAAATTACATTATTAAAGAAGCTCCTCGAGGGTGGGTTTGGGGGATCCTGTGCCCCTAAATGCCGAGGAGGTAGTGCGCAGATATTCATCTAAAATTTCAACCAATTTATATTTGCAACTCAAAGTAAGTAATATTTTCCCACATTTAATTTGTTAACATTTTATTAATCCTTTCAACAACACTAGCTTCAATTTCAATAAATGTTGAATAATGGTATATAATATATATTTTCCATTAATTCATAAAATTGTTAATTAAAAATTTGGATCCATTATAGGGTTTTGGGGTAGGGGGGGGATGCCGATGTAAGTGGTGGAGCACTGATCAATACGTCAGTGCTCAAACATGGCAGAAATGGCTACTGTGTGCAGGATCGACATATTTAATTCTGGCAAGATTTATGAACATATAAGGAGAGGGTTGGCTTTTAACATGTTAGTTACCCAGTTTTTCCTACCTGGCTGGATGTTGAAATTTGAGCACGGTAGTTCTAGTAGTTCTACCTTACACGTGGTTGTTCCGCCACTGTAACATGCCCCCACTTTGTGTGAAATTTGCAAATAATTTGAATCATAATAAAACTCTTTACAGGGTGTATGCTTTGTTTTCCAAGTGTTATTTGACAAGGGCCAGGTAAAGGTAGGAGGGTGTTGTGTCTGAGTGTTATATATATTTTTATTTTGATGTTTGTAATATATTTGGCTATCCTCTCATGTTTCACATTGCACATCAATATTAGAATAGTCACGGAGTCTTAGTATCGCATATATTGAAATTCTAGAATTTTAGTGAGCAGGTTTTGTTTATTTAAGCATTTGAAATATGTTTGCTTTTACATAGCCGACGTGCCTAGTAGCTGCCACCTGCTAATGGTAATGTCGACCATTTTGGGACAGTTTCTTACAGACTGCAATCGGGGCTAGATGAGTTTTACATGTGGGAGATTTTCAACCTTGTTTGTCAACTGATTTCGTGCTTCTTCTTTGTGTTAAATTGCCGGGAGTGTTTTGCTTTACTCTCACAGGCCTGCCCCGACACCCTCCTGGCAGCATTATTCGGCACCAGGAGTTTTCAACTTAAAATTTTCGGAAATTGCCATATCTGGTAGGGTTCTCGATAACCCCTTACCAAACTGCTCGAGGATTAATATCATCTTTGGTTTACCTCGACCAGAGCACGTTATTAATTTCTGTGTAATGGAGATGAGAGAAGTCACTACTTGTACATGTATGTGTTTGTCTATTCTAAGTCAGTGAGTAACAAGTGTCTGTCCATGTACATATTTTTATCAACAAACAAACATATTGGTAACTGTGTGTTTCGTACAGTGTTTGAACTCCCTAGCCAGGCGTCGCTCTTCCAGAGCTCGATGGACAGTAGTGTCATCCGCGGCCTACACCAGACGTGTAGCAGATAGGTCCTCTGCATCATGCATTCAATTAAGTGCACCTTACCCACTTGCTGCCAAGGGGGTATAATTCGCTACATGGTAGGACTAACACACCCTTAAGTGTCTCCACCCTCTCTGTGGAGGCAAGCACTGAGTTGCGCCCATTATTTATTTTCCTAGAATTTTTGTATCTAATTAATTAATGTCCTGGCATAGAGGTAAACACACTTGGCATAATGAAAATGGCCAGCAGCATGGATATGTCGGAGCTTCATTTGGACACAGCCCAATCGCAAGTTATTTAAGCCCTTATGAAAAATCTCATAAGCTATACTTGATGGAAGTACAATATCTACAATTTCGCAGTATGGCTGCATTCTGCTGCTTTGATGACTGACTTCTCCTACTTGTCTACAATACATGATATCACATCTCAACCAACAATTTCATCAGATGTTACTCTTCTACACATGAATTCTATATGCAGCCTGCGAAGTTCTTCTGTCATTTAAAGGAGTAGTTTTGCCAGAACCTGCTGGTTCAAAAAGTGGGCATATAAACTGCGAGCATATGCATGTCCCAACATCACATATACCACTGCAACCCGTGAGTACACCAAAGACCACAACTCTTTGATCCCACTCCCTGCCATTGTGTAACCTACAGCTCCCAGGTACGACATCTTATGGTGTGATCCTCCTAGGCGAACCATGACTGACTGAATTTCTTGAGAAGAAACCACAATTTCCACACCTTTTATTATTGCAGTTGATCGAAAGTGATAAAGCACCTGCTGTGGCAACATTTTTCAATCTCCGTTATGGTGAATGAAATTGATGTGTATATTATATGGATGTTTCCAGGATTCATGTTAATGGATGGGAAAGGTGCAATTAATAAGGTTGAACACATTATTTCTCTGCTTGTGTTGCCATTTGGATATAGCCAGTCCAGCTGTAAACTGCTTCTGCTTCAGCTCAATGTCCACACAGCCATGCCATCGAAAGTTTTTGCTGATCGCAAATAGGTAGTTACAGAACTGTTAATATTCAAGGGTTTTATGTTTACAACTCTGAGTCCTGGGTGCTGCGACTTATTGAACCATGATATATGGTGACGTACATTGGCTGAAATTACTTCTGTAGATGGTGTCTCATGATTGTGGAGATGCAACACTTTCATTTATAAGTGAGGATGTGCTACTCAGATGTGACTTGCTTAGTTTAAGCAATAAAAATCTTAATAATTCCATTCCTAGTGCTATGAAATACAAAGAGATGTTTTCCTTATGATTATGGAAAACAGCCCTCTGTTGATAAACAAGAAATTCTGAAATTTTTAGGGTTACCTTATTTTTTCACGGTTTGGTCAATTTTAGTGCTAAGATTCCTGGGCTTTTTGAGGGGTGATGAGCAAAATATGGGAAGGAATTAAGGCGAAGGTAACCTGACTTAGGCACCAGATACCATCGACAGACGGTGTCGTGATGGTGTTGTTGGTGAACTCAGGGTCATGTGGTCGTCTACCTGGATGTACGCCATTCCCTCGGTGATGGCAAATTGTTGATTCGTCCCAAAGATGAAGGTGAGGTCAGGCACCCCTCGCACCACATACTTACATTACGTATTTAGTGGGACTATTCAGGCTGACTAAAATGCCTTAATCATCTATCAATTGACAGTTTAGTTTAGATTGTACAAAATTACATTATTAAAGAAGCTCCTCGAGGGTGGGTTTGGGGGATCCTGTGCCCCTAAATGCCGAGGAGGTAGTCCACAGATATTCATCTAAAATTTCAACCAATTTATATTTGCAACTCAAAGTAAGTAATATTTTCCCACATTTAATTTGTTAACATTTTATTAATCCTTTCAACAACACTAGCTTCAATTTCAATAAATGTTGAATAATGGTATATAATATATATTTTCCATTAATTCATAAAATTGTTAATTAAAAATTTGGATCCATTATATGTTTGTAAATTATTTGGTTTTCTTGTTTTAAAAATTTGTTCAAAAGCTATTATAATATTATTACAAGATTTATCATTTACTAGAATAGTAAATGCATATTTAGAAAAAAATCATCGATATTAGTTAATACATGTTTATTTCCTTTATTTGTCTGAGATATTCCACTTAAATTTCCAGAATTAATTTAAATTAAATCAGCTTGCCATAGATAATCTATTACATATCAATGACTTTTCTTCTAAGAAAATTAATTCTTACAGGTTAATTAAATTTATTAATTGTACCTTCGCAAATGCAAAAATTTTTTTCCATATTTTAAAAATTATGATTTTTTTTTTTCACATATTGAACATTTACTTTTTTGTAATTTTTTTCCATTAGATGTATTTTAAAATTCTATGTTATTATATCTAGTTACTGTTGTACACTTTAAACACCAAGTGTTATCCATTTATATGGAATATTTGTTTTACATTTCTTTAAAAATTATAATCAAACAGACATTAATTCTAAATCCCTTAGCCATTTGATTTCCATAAACTATTGAAAAACTTATTTAATCTAAATTTTTATAAGAAATGATTTTGAAAAATCTATATCATGCCTCTTCTAACTATTTTTAGAATTAGCGAATCATTAATATCACTATTATTTCTAAAAAACATTACAAAAAAATACAAATGAAAAATAGCCTAATCCTTTTAGAATTTAAAATGTTTATTAATTTTCCCTGTACTTAGAATTCCTATTAATGTATTAATTTGGTTGGAAATAATTTATATTTACATTTACTAAATAATTTGGATCGATTTGATTAGTAATATTGGTTAATTGTTTTTTTTTCATTACCAAAACTTATATTTTTTAATATTAGTTTGTAAAATAATGAATTATAACAAATATCCATTTAAATTATATAATAATTCTGGAATTTATTTATTCTTGAGTACTGTAATTCTACTTTATATTTAACTCTACTTAATTCTTACTGAATTACCAATATTTAGTGGACATATTTCATTTTTGGTTTCTTGTAATTTTTTTTAACTTTTCCATTTTGATTATTAAATTTTTTATTCGTAACATACTTATTCAAGTCAGATTTTACACAACTTCATTTTTTATATTATCGATATTTTTATTTGTTAGATTATTATTTTACTTACATTTTAAATGCAACATCTTATTTAAAGTTACAAGTTTTTATGTTTGTGAATATATCACAATGATTTATAAGTAATTTATTAATATTAATTATCTCAGATTTTAAGGTGACATCTTTTTTTAAAATTACCAAATTTTTAATTTATAACATAATTACTTAACTCAGACTTTAAAGCATAAAATTCAATCTAGATTCTATGGTAATATTATACTCAGATAATTTGGAATCAATTTTTGGTTTGCTAAGATAATTTAAAATTTCTGTATGATATTTCTTTGTTCTTTCAAAAAAATCACTAAATTGCTCATTTTTAATATAATTATTAATCTCAGTTTTAAAAGCAACATCGTGTTTTTAAATTAATAAAATTTTTATTTGTGACATATTTATTTAACTCAGCTTTCAAAGCAAAAAAGTTTTTTTTTATCATAAAAATTTTTATTTTTGACACTTTTATTTAAGCCTGTTTTCGAAGTATTATCATATTTTGAATTATAAAATTCATCATTTTTAGTATAATCATACAGTTTTCTAAACAACGGCATTTTTAAATTGATTAAAATTGTCACTTTTAACATATTTAGACAAACTAGCTTTATGAGCAAAGATGTTTACTATGTTAGAATGAATTTGACCTAATCTGGTTTTAATAGATTTAAGAATAATCAAATCTTTTAAATCATAAATTTTTTTATGTTATTCATTATTCTGATTTTTATGGTAAAGTTTAAGTTTCTCTTCGAAACTATCATATTTTTCACTTTTAACATTGTCATTAAAATTGTATTTTGGTATACATTTTTATTATATCTTAAAAATTAAAATATTTATCCCAACAACTGATAGATGGTTTCCCGAGTAAATCCATCATATTTAATAATACAGAAATAATGTTAGCAAAGTTATATAANAACATAATGTTAGCAAATTTATATAATTAAAAAAAATAATCAAGTACTATTGAACATAGTAACCACATATAACAGAATCAAAATTTTGTAATCTATCATCATTATATTAATTTGATCATTTTTAAATTAATTAATTTATTCTGTAGGAATATTTTCATTAAATGAATTGAAATAACAATTATTATTAATTTTAAATACAAACCCAATGAGTACCAGGCTTTGATGAGATACCAAATGTACAATTGCACATTCGTTTGTATTAATGTTATCTGGTATATCATACACACATTTCTAAAATTGTTTATATTTTATTTTATTACTTATTTTTATATAGATATTTGATAACTGAATTATTTTCGATTTTTTTGGTCTTCCTTTTCTTTTTTCTTTGCTAAAATTCTTTCGCCAATTTTTTTCCATTGCTAAATTATTTCTTTTTTCCTTATAATTCTTTCTTATTTTTTCTATTTTGTTCAACAGAATTACAAATCTTGCTTGAGCCCCTAGCCAATGAACCTAAAGCACCTAATACTGCCAATGCAACTGGTAGAAATCCACCAGTCATTAAAGCAGATTGTGTTTTTTTAAAATAATTTTTTTACTATTGGTATTGATAATGTTAATAAAAGTCCTTCGCCTCTTTAATTTTTTTATTCTTCCTTTCAATTTAATCTTTTATAATAAATTTATATATATCTAAATATTTTAATTTATTAACGGAAAAATCAAAAGTTATATTTTTAATTTTCAATTATGTATACAAAATTATTTAGATATTTAAATTTTTTATATTAACGAATCATAATTGCCCAATCTAATTTTGTTTTAGTAAACATAGTTCCACTTACAAAAGCAGAAGTAATTTTTTCATTAATTGGAGTTTCTTTATCTAACATATTTTTTTTTAACTTCTTTTTGTAAAACTTTATCAGTTTCATTTTTAGATCATCAATTTTTATGATCTCTATAGCACTATCATGATTCATACAAGCTGTATCAAGGTAATTACAGTAATTCTTTATCGCCTCTTTCCAATCTTTCATCTAATTTTGCAAAGGGACCACAATAGTTACAAGCAGACCAATGCATTTCTGGTAAATTTAACTTATTTAATGCCCAATTTATAATTCCTTTTCCACGATGTTCAGAATTTAAGAAAGAATAAGGAATAACATTTAAAACACTTATTAAATATGTAATTCCTTTAGGATTATTAACAACAAAATTAGAAAATTGGTTATTTAACATATTCATAATACTAACTTTACATTATTATAATTTTTATTTCCGTAGTTCTCTACATCATGAATAACTAATAATAGATCAATTAATTTTCTTACATCACTTATAGATATATATATAAATTATTTTGTAATATCATTATATTGATTTACTTGTTCACCTTGTTTCGGCATTCTTGGTGAATATATTCCTTCAGGGGTGTTTGTTTGTGAGCGAGATGGTCTTTTAATATATTTTTCATAAATAGGTTCAATAATATCATTATATTTTGAACTCTTATTCAAATTAATTTTTTTATTTGAATCATAATTATAAAATAACAAATTTGACGTTAAACCTATTTGTGTATAATTATCATTGTCATCATTCGTATATTTATTTTCAGTGTTCTTGTGTTTCTGTTTCGTTAACAAATTAAAATGTCCTTTTGTTAAATCATACACCTTATTTTTATCATATAATTTATTATTATTTATGCTTACTTGTGTACCATCTATATAAACGTGTTGACAATCTCTGCTAAACCCATATTTTTCATTAATAACATTGACATTTTTAGAAATAACTTTACCAAGATTAATTGATAATGGTTCAATCCCAGATATAGATGAAACATTTTTATCGTGTTCATCATCATTAAATACATTTTTTTCGAATGAAGTTTCTTTTGGTTTTGGTGGATAGTTTAAATTTTTTACAGCAACAGAAAATAAATTTGCTATCAAATTTTTATTTTCTTCAGACATTTCAACTTTTATTTACCAATATAATGTAATTCGTGAATTAAAGGTAATTATTTATTTATATTTTTTTCATATTCAGCCTCGCGTTTTTTTATAATTTTAAAATTTTTCGTTTTTCTGGAATACATATGGAAAAATTATACATATGTGTATATAAAATTATATATTTATGTATATATATACACACATGAATATATCATTTTTTACTATCTAAATGAGATTTAAGACTAACCAAAGTTTTGAAAGGCTACCATTTCCTGCAACAGATAAAATCAAAATAAATTTAAATATTTATAATAAGAGAATTGAGTTCGATATCGACATTGGTGATGGTTTTTCTTTCCCAAATAATACATATGATATGAAAAATTTAGATTATCAAAGAGAGATATTTTTGTTATTATGGAAGATGTGAAAATACTTATGTATCTTTGAATTTTTCCCCATATCAATTTTCTTGAGTAGAAATTTCAGAACATAGTAAAATTATTGAAACTATTGGTACTCCTGGTTTTACTACTACTATTATGCATGCTTTTGTTAGCTCGCCATCAGGAAGACATTATTAAGAAATGAGTGGTGTTGATAATAAATATCCTGTAAAATTTATTCATTCAGATAGATCAAATGAAAGTATTTATGTATTGAGTTACTTATTTGGTTTTCTTTGCAATAATCATAAAAATTATTTCAATGATGGTTATAAGATAACATTTTTTTTTAGAAATTCATCTGATAATAATCGTTATCCATTAAAAATTCTTATTCAGAGATTAAAAATTATGTGGTCAATTGTAGAATATGATGGAAAAACAGCTAGTTATATAAAATAAAAAAATTATAAGAACCCAACAGCTTACATTAGCTTTAATTATTGGCAATTTTCGGAATAAGCTGTCCCTCAAGATACAAGAACATATAATTTTGACATAAAGGATCACGTTCATAATCTTCAATTTGATATGCCTGATTATCTAGTAGTTGGTTTCCAAACTAATAGATAGGATAGCGCTGAACAGTATGTTCAGTTTTCTACATTTGATTCTTGTGGCGTGAGAAAAATGTATGTTATAAATGGAAGACATGAAATGTTTTTTAAAGAAAATTTTAATCTAGATTTTAATACTTGATTCGTTCATAAAATATATCTAACATATCACAATTTTATAAATTCTGAAACAAAAACTACTACAAATTATAGAAACAATGAGCTTTATGACAACCAACATTAAATCCAGATGGTAACTGTAATTATTATTCTTTTTTTGCTGGAAGACGATAACATATAATTGGTTGTTTTTATAGAAAAATAACATTGGTAAAAGACAAAACAAATATAAAAATTAGTGTTGATTGTAATAAAAATGTACCCGCGAATACTATATGTAATGTTATGTTGATAAGTCAAAGAAACCTTACTTATGATCAATTGAAATAAATGATAACAGAATATGTATATATTTTTGATATTATTACATGAATGAAGAATTTGCTGAAAACTTGGATTATAATAAATGTATATTATTTAAAGTATCGTATCAATTTGTTTACATCTACGAAAATATAATATAATTTTAAATCCCAAAGTTGTACGTTTTTTATGTTATTAAATGAAAAAAAATTATGGTTGAAATGAATCAGCAAAATGTATTGATAATTTTATACACATGTTTAAATATGTTCATATATTTTTCATTCGAATGAAAAATATTTTTCTAAGTAATTTTTCATATCAAATAAACCAAACACAATTTTTGAATAAACCTGGCAACATTAATAAAGTTAAATTTTTTAGATAGTTGAGCGAGTTAAAACGTAATCGTTATTTCATTACGAATAATGATTCAATAGGTACAGTTAATTGGTATAAATGTTTCTTAAATTAGATAATAAGTTTAAAGTGATTTTACCAAGACAATATCATAAAATTAATTCTCATGAATTTGAAGGCATTATTGAATTATACATGGAATACAATAGTAAAGTAATAATTACTAAATTTAATTTTCAACATGATATAACATTTCTTTCTGATGGAAATGCTAATAACATATATATTTATTATTATTTTCGGTAAATACTTGTACCATAAGTCAATGACTTAGTTAAATATGAAATTGAATTTTAACTGTCACATTTTGTAATAGTTGAATTTTTCTTTAATTTTAATTTTATTATTACAATTTACATTACGAAAATTTAGAGTTTGGTTTTCCCCGGACACTGAATTAGTTTTAATTTCTTTTGAGTTTCCAGCGAATATCCTTAAATTTCATAACTATTATTTATATTAATTATTATTTTTCCAGTTATTTGCCACGTCGTCACATTTATTGTAATTAGTAATTATATCGTTTTCTTTAACCAGCGTCTCTTGTATTCATTTTCAAAAACCCCACAGTGATTTGATGTTATCCTTTGCTTTTTTACTATCACGAAATCATTTTAAATCTTTGATTTCTTTACATTTTGTACATATCTGTATGATTATTATCAATCGTGGTCTTGATTTATTATAAATAATTGTTAAGAAAAATTATTTTCTAGATTTAATTTTAGTTAAAAATTGGTCTTGCTCACTTTTTAGACGAGAGTTTCAATAATTTGGGGCAGAATGGGTTTCAGTTTTGTGCTACTTTTCTGATTCGGCAAAAAAAATTAATGTGGAGGAATGAGGTTTGGCATGAATTTTCTTGAAATTTCGTTAATTTTCTTGAAATTTTGTTAAAAAATAATCCGTTTTAATTAAAAATTAATTAATTTTAATAGAAAATTAAATTTTTTGTTGAAAAATAAAGTAATTTTGGTAAAACATTTTATAATAATAATTTTTTATTTGAGCTAGTTGCCGTCTTTGCTAGCTACTTTCAATTTGGCTTATAAAGTATTATGACACTTCTCAACAATATTTTTTTTCATGCAAATACTATTTTTTTTAGTTTCAAAATTTTTGCCAATATTTTATTTATTTTGTTTGATACTATTCTAGCGAATACAAACAAAATACAACTTTCCCAAAACATACTGGTATAAACTTGTGGCAAAACCTGGTCTACGAAAGTCGGATTTCAAAAACTGAGGTTCTGGCTTATGGTATTAACCATATGACATACCAAATACGCTATTTCTCTACTGCATTTGCTGTATCAATACTACATTCCTTGACTTTATTCCAATCTGAAGCATTGGTGACCTTGAAAGCCTTTGACGTCTGCTATCAACCATGGACATATTATATCAGGTGTTAAATGTGAATTATTAAGTGCACTTTTAATAAAGGAGAATTTACCTCTCTTGACTTTCCACATCTGAAAGAAGGATAGATTGGAAATACTTAAACGGAAAACGGTCTTGAAAAATAACTTTGAAGGGTATTTTTTAAAGTCACGAAGAAGAAAATATGCACAGAATAATTATTTAAAGTCATATATTTATTTATTCCAAAAATTGTTTTTTATACAAAGTAATATCACAGCAAAATGACAATATATTATTTTTTACATTTGTACATAGAAAGCTTGGATGAAACATGAGAATCACATAAATTTCAGATAGTATAAACAATATACACTAAATTTAAATTAAATGTTTAATTTCACACATGTAACACCGGACAAATTTTTAAGAGAAAAGTATTAGTGATAGCTGTAAATACAAAAAGTACTGCACTTGGTTTACTTTGCGTTAAATCTAGCAACATTATATAATCCTTCGAATGCAAGGACTCCAAATGAAAGTGTACAATGAATTTACACTCTTTAGGAAATTTTAGAGCCACTGGTCATGCTTCTGGCATTAGGTAAAATTTTAAACAAAATAACAAACTCACAAAGAAAAATGAAAGCGACTTATAATATAAACACTTTTAAATTTATTTAAAGAATTAATAGCGATTTTTATAATGATAATAATAAAAATTCTAACAAGCATTCAACTATACTTTTACAAAAAATACCACACATTATATTTTAAAAAATTATGTAGTAAACAATGCCTTCAAGTATTTATTCATTTGGAAAAACTGTGCGAGGTACAGTAAAACTGGTTACCTGGACCATAATATGTAAATAAAAATAAAAATTCACAGAGAAATGAACTACAAAGGCTGTTGGCTTTTCATGATATTTCAAAGCAAACAAGTCTTAAGAGATTTGAAGCCACTACTGTGCATTAAAAGATTCCACCCCCCCTCCTTCCCAATCAAAAATGATTTTAAAATATATTGTTGCAACATTCATAACATATTAAAATATGTTCGTGAACCCGCTTGGATAAAAAAAATTGAAATACTTTAGGTGCTGTCCTTTATGAAAAAAAAAAAGTTGGCGAACCTCGTTACAAGTAAAGCTTGTGAAAACCTGGCCAGCAGACTATTTGCCCTTGCAATTACTGCTCAAGAGAAAGAGTTTCTGAGGCAAGACCTACGTGACCCAGGAGCGTCTTGATCTGACAAATAGCACACGCTGCCGTACTGCGTCCGGTCAAGGGAACACCAAAGGATGTAAGGTCAAAAATAGCCAATAAAAGGGACAAACCTAAGAACACAATCTTCGATTTGTTTGAGAAAGTTATTTAATCTCCCATTAAATTCATACCCACCCAAGCAAAGTTAAGAAATATGTTGTGGTAAGTCAAAATCAATACTGTGATCGGTGTAAATGTTCGGCACTCGTAATTATAGGATAGAATGGTGAATTTTTTTTTTTTTTTACAGAATGTCCCCTTTCAGTTGAAAATAAATACTGTACTGTGATAATTACTCATTTTCGTAACGTCCACTAAAAAATGATAATATTTTTACATTTTGCATTAAATGAGAAAGTTAACGTGGCCTTATTTAATGCATTAAGTTATAATTTTGTATTCCAATATTAATAATAANTGAGTTCCCAGTATTAATAATTTTGTATTGGCAGCCTGTTGCGTCGATTTGGGTCCTGAAGTGGAAATGCGGGAAAAAAGGAGGGGGGGGGGATCACTAACCCCCACTTTTAGCATTATTTATTTTAGTTTGGCTTTTCAAAACCAAGCAGGTTTTGACAACAATACGTTGTACACAAGACATTTTTCTTGTAGGTTGTTGGCATTGCGATAATTTCAAGTTGAAGTTCAAAATGAGTGAAGTGAGTGAGTGTGTGAGTGAAAAGATTTGGGTGCTCGTAACAGTGAGATCTTGAGAGCCGATGAGGGTGACTGAGGTGAGTATGGAGCAGCGCCGGAATGAAAGGGTGGGGGTAACGGGAGATCCCCGAGAAAACCCGCCGACCAATGGCATCGTCCGGCACGATTCCCACGTGCAAAAATCCAGAGTGACCCGGCTGAGGATTGAATCCGGTTCGCCTCGGTGGGAGGCGAGTAGGCTAACCGCTCAGCCACCGTGGCCCCAAAAGTTCAAAATAATTTATAGTTTTGCTGTAGCTGATAATTGACATTTTTTTATCACTCTAACTTATTCTGCACTTTCTCCTTTTCTCACAATTACACCAGCAATTTGTGAATGAGAAAATTCCACTACAATTATACTCTGGGACGTGTCGAGGCGATTGGCAAACCTAGAGAATTTATGAAAACTTAAAAGACTAGTTATGATTCTCGGACAGGTGTCTTATAGCTTATTTAGCCTATGAAACCCCACGGCCCCCTTGTGGCACATCCGAATAACCCTCGTTGTACGGAGGATAACTAAAATGAAAAACTCCTGGGCGGTCCCCACGCCTGGTTTTCCGAAATGAATATCTACTTCCGAAGCTGGGCTTGAAACAATGACAATCTTTATGGAATTTGCTTACTAGCACGCTTGTCGTCTCATCGATAATCAGAGTGTGTAAAGAACAAAGAGAATATCACCAAGAATAAATTCAACATTTACGGCAAGAGGACAAGCTGAAGGTCATCACTTTAGCTGGCGCTTGGTCTGTGGCAGGAACCAGGGTTTTGCAAGAGCCTGCCAGCCGGCTATCGGGGAAACTCAGAAAGTTTAAAGATTACTTATATATCTTCACCACCATAAGAGTGTAATGTATTAGTTGTCCCAGTCATGACCACCTAGTTTCTCGTAATTACAACTTCGCATTTACCTTGCAGTGTGTTTCTAATTATAAATATAGACACTAATATTACATTTAAGGAAACCTAGGTACTTGCAGTTTCTCCCCCCTCCTCCAAAGAATTTATAGTGGAAAGGTCAAAAACAGGATGCCCAAAACAAAGCAATGCTCACTATAGGTTTCTACTATAAATAATTACTTATTATTTCCATGAAAATTTTAATTCATACCAATTTCCTTATTTATTTTGCTAACTTTTATTTACTCTGATAATATTAAAATAACGTAGTTGAAACACTTAAATTATTGAAGATTTGCTTCTGGTCATTAGCTCAAATTTACTCTATAAATTTATTGAAGAATTTAATGGTACCACTAGAAATTATTTGATGTAGTTCTTTTGAGAATCAAAAGGCTAATCAGGCACTTATGCATTTATACAAAAAATGCAACTCACTGCATGTGAGTTTAAAGTAGTTAAATAACACAAGAAAACTTTCCAGACATTTCATTTACGATGTAATATGGCATTTTAGATTATTTACTTTTAAAACTTAAAAAAATTTAATTTTTGAAGTTTGATTAACACTTAACTTTGACATATTTTTACTTAATGGATTCATTTTACATTCAGTTATATGAAAGCAATGGCACTCGTGTATCTTACACAGCATTAAACTTAAGTGCTCAGTGTTTATACATATTCACAACAAATATATAAGATAACACCTATGTAGCAAATATAGCAAATATTTTCACACATTATACGAACTACACTTACACAATATTCTCTAGTAAAGCGAACTCATTTAAAGACATTCTCTGTAGTGATACAAATACAAAGACAGTTTATATTAAGTTGCAATTAATTTTTAAATAAATGTTACAAAATAGTCCAAGACACACTATATAATACAGTACATTCTCCAAAATGTTTTATGCAATTTTGTATTTTCAGTATTTCGATGATTTCCACAAATAATTGAGCCCTACCCAAGAAAAAATATATTCGCTGTTAAATGTTTGAGTATTGATGTGCAATTTACAAATCATTAAAATGGTAGAAACAAAAGTACTTACATCGGGATAAAAATTACGCAAGAATTAAATAAATAGATTTTTGTACAGGAGATTCTGTTTTCCTGCGTAACCAGAGTTTTGGATTAAGAACTTTAAATTTTTCTTGTATAGGCTTACAAAAATACAATATTGGTAATGATAACAGTTTCATGTATTATATTATGCCTTATTGAATTCATCCTCAGGNATGATGTGCAATTTACAAATCATTAAAATGGCAGAAACAAAAGTACTTACATCGGGATAAAAATTACGCAAGAATTAAATAAATAGATTTTTGTACAGGAGATTCTGTTTTCCTGCGTAACCAGAGTTTTGGATTAAGCACTTTAAATTTTTCTTGTACAGGCTTACAAAAATACAATATTGGTAATGATAACAGTTTCATGTATTATATTATGCCTTATTGAATTCATCCTCAGGTTTTATCATTTGGTGGACATATTTCCGCAAGGAACATTTCGACTCTACAAATTTAAATACGTTTTGACCTGACAGCCAACATACCACAAGTCACTTTTTAAGTTATTTTACATATCGAAAATAATGATTTTTAAAAGCGCTTGAACAGGTTATAAACAGCTCAAATTTTTCACTACATTTATTTCAGAATGTTGATTTTGAAAATAAATATGCATNGAATTTTAAAAGTGCTTGAACAGGTTATAAACAGCTCAAATTTTTCACTACATTTATTTCAGAATGTTGATTTTGAAAATATATATGCATTTAATAAAAGATTGTTAAAAATAAATGAAACTATATTTCTTCAACTTATCTTGAGGTACAAACATTTATTTACAAGAAAGACTCATAAATGTTTTACTTTACGAAACTTTGTATTATGTTGCTTATTTACGTCCTCGCGTAGATATGTTCATCACTTTCATCTTCATAATCTAAACAGCTGCTGTCTCGCACAGTCAAAGTTACTTTCTCAAAAGATTTACCCGAGTGCTGGGTTGCCAATTTTTTGTAACCACTTCGCCATGTCTTCTGTCGTTGTCTTGATTTAACCTATGTAAAAGTGGGAAAAAAGCACACAAATTCATTAATATATATATCTAAACATTATGCATTAATAACATAAATTGGGGGGAGAGGGGTTGATTGCCGCAGTACAAGAAGAGTTTACTACTAGAAGGAGAAGATTACAGAATTAAACAGTTAATATATTTTATATTTCAATAAAGCAGAAACTCACTTTTCTTAACTAACTGGAACCGAGAGTCGTACAGATTAACGAAAATTTTAATACTTTAANGCACACAAATTCATTAATATATATATCTAAACATTAAGCGTTAATAACATAAATTGGGGGGAGAGGGGTTGATTGCCGCAGTACAAGAAGAGTTTACTACTAGAAGGAGAAGATTACAGAATTAAACAGTTAATATATTTTATATTTTAATAAAGCAGAAACTCACTTTTCTTAACTAACTGGAACCGAGAGTCGTACAGATTAACAAAAATTTTAATACTTTAAAATTATGAAAATAAAAAAATTAAAATACAGTAAGGCAGTAGACATAAAATGCCGGTTCGAACGCAGCGCTGGCACACCATAGCTTTTAACCAACCCATAGCTTTTAACGAACCGTTTTCAAACCACATTTAAAAGATAATGAATTAAAAATACCCATCTATTTTCAAAACCACTTTTTAAAGCTAATGGATTTAAAAAACCATACATTTTCAAATCACTTTTAAAAGTTAATGGATAAAAAATAACCATCCATTTACAAACCACTTTTAAAAGCTAATGGGTTAAAAATACCCATCCGTTTTCAAACCACTTTTAAAAGCTAATGGGTTAAAAATACCCATTAGTTTTCAACCCACTTTTGAAAACGAATGGGTTAAAAGTACTCATCTGTTTTCAACCCACTTTTGAAAACTAATGGAATAAAAATACCCTCCGTTTTCAAACCACTTTTAAAAACTAATGGATTAAAANAAGTACTCATCCATTTTCAACCCACTTTTGAAAACTAATGGAATAAAAATACCCTCCGTTTTCAAACCACTTTTAAAAACTAATGGATTAAAAATACCCATCCGTTTTAAAACCACTTTTAAAAGATAGTGGGTTTAAAATATCCATCCGTTTTCAGCCCACTTCTAAAACCAATTGTTTGAAAAAACCATAAATTATGATAATACCGATTCGGGCGCGGGCGAGGGCAGTGCAAAAAAGTTGAGTTAAAATTTGCATTTAGAAAAAGGCGCTCTAAGAATTAGCAGCGATACTTTTTTTTTATTTAAGGGAATGAAAATGTATACTAAGAATGCGCTCGTTAAACATAAAAAAAATGTATACAATAGTAAATGAAGACGAATGAAAATATGCTGATGTCTAATTATACGAAGACGACCATGGCAATAAAAAGGCTAATGCAACTCGTAATCTTTGGAACGAATATAAATTTTAAGCGTGATGTTTTTATGAAAAGAAATAAGAAGAAACCTCAACAGCCATTTGTCAAGTGTGAAACTTGTAACCACTTTTACAACCCATCTCTAAAAATAAGTCATTTGAGAAGTAGATTGCACAAAGGTCTTGCACCAGTGCAAGAACCTACAAATGCATGGGAAATTTTTAAAATACTGCAAAGTCTAATACCAAAACAGGAGTTACCAAGAGATAAGCAAATTCGTTGTGAAGCGTGTAACCACTATTAAAAACCATCTCTAATAAGAAGTCACTTGAGGTGCAAAGTATACAAATACACACTCAGATTCAGTGTAGAATAAATTGAAAATGCATTTAAAAGTAGAATGAAGACTTATGCTGTAAAGAATGTGAATGCATACAAACACCCAAATAATTTCCTAAACGATATAAAAGGAGCTGTCACCAGCATAATTAATAAACATATAAAATCAATGAACCTCAAAGTGAACATGAAGTTTTTTCGCTGAGTACAAAAGAGGATCTTGGTGACAATATCCAATATGTAGAACACTCTTTTAAAACCAAGAACGTAATTATACTGAAATCAACTAATCTAGAAAAATATTATACAGATAGCATATTGATAATCATAGCTGAGATGGGTGCATTTGAAGCAAAGGGCTCTCAGTGGGTAATCAATAGGATATTCAATTTATAGGTACGAATAAATAAATATGTTCCATTTAAGGGTAGCTCTTATATTGATCTTCCAGGAAAAAATCAAAGCTAGGCAAGCAGCAATTAATGTTAAGAACAATGATCAAAAATGTTTTTTGTGGTCTATTCTATCCGCACTACATCCAGCACAAAAGGATCCTCAAAGAGTGAACAATTATTTGGATCATGAACATGAGTTTGACGAAGCACTTAAGGGTGTGGAATTTCCTATGAAATTGGATAGCATACCAACCTTTGAGAAAAGAAGTGTGTTATCAATTAATGTATAAACATATGAAGAAAAAGAAAAAAACGGACAATAAGGAATCTATCCATTAAAAATAACAAAAAAAAGGTGGATAAGCATATTAATATGCTCTAAATCAAAGATGAAAAGAATGACCACTACTGCTGGATAAAAAGTCTTTCGAGACTTATTGCGTTACAGGTGGTAAAGAATGGCAATAAAATATACATATGTGATAGATGCTTGCAACACTTCTACTCTGTAAGCAAGCTGAATGCTCACGAAGAAGACTGCCGAGATCATGATGGAATTAGTATCGAACTTCCACATGAAGGAAACAATATACTAAGATTCAAGAACAAAAACCATTTTGTGAGAGTCCCTTTTCTGATATATGCCGATTTTGAGTGTTTGTTAACTAAAATCAAAACTTGACAACCAAATCCCGATGACTCCTACACGAAGCCGTACCAAAAACACGAGCCTATTAGTTACTGTTACTATACAAAATATGAACATGAATACTATAAGGCACCAGTAACTTATGAAGGATCTGATGCATCTAGGGTATTCGTCAATATGTTATTGGAGGAAGCAAAGGCAATAGGAGATGTCTACAAAAATGAAAAACCAATGATTCCCTTGACTAAGAAAGAACAAATTGGTTATGATAAAGCCACCCATTGCCATATATGGGAAAAGACTTTGAATGGAGACTCTGTGAGAGACCATGACCAACTTACAGGTAAATTTAGAGGAGCCGCACACAAAGATTGTAACTTATCCTATAGAAATCCATTTTTTGTTCCTGTGTTTATACACAATCTATCTGGATATGAAACACATTTATTTGTAAAGAAGCTGGGCATCGATGAAAATACAATTGACCTAATTCCCAACAATGAGGAAAAATATAGTTCTTTCACTAAACATGTATGTGAGGGCGTAAATCTAAGATTTACTGACTCATTTAAATTTATGGCCAACAGTATCGATAAGCTCTCTAGCAATCTTTCCAGAAGTCCATTCCGGGAAACGAGTAAGCATTTTTCCAATGAACTTCTAGATCTTATTACAAGGAAAGGCTACCCATATGACTACATGGATAGTGTTGAAAAATTTTGTGAGACATCACTACGTAATAAGGATGCATTTTACAACAAACTCAACAAATGTGATATTACAGATGAAGACTACAAGTTTGCAAAAATGGCGTGGATAACTTTCAACATAAAATCCTTAGGAGAGTATACTCAGTTGTATAACAAAACAGATGTATTGATATTGGCTGATATTATAGAAAATTTTAGAGAGGTATGTCTCAAATCATATCAACTGGATCCTGCATGGTATTTCTCAGCACCAGGGCTAGCGTGGGATGCTATGCTCAAACATATTAAAACAGAACTAGAACTACTAACGGATTACAACATNGGCTAGCGTGGGATGCTATGCTCAAACATATTAAAACAGAACTAGAACTACTAACGGATTACAACATGGTTTTGATGATTGAAAAAGGTATTCGTGGTGGAATATCACAATGTTGCAAGAGGTATGCCAAAGCTGGATGCCAATAACTTATATGGATGGGCTATGAATCGGTATTTACCTTACGGTGGGTTTAAGTGGAGAAATACAAAAATAGATGTGACAAAAATTCGACATGATGCCAGAAAAGGCTATATATCGGAAGTTGATTTGGAGTATCCACATGAACTACACGACCTCCACAAAGATCTACCACTGGCTCCAGAGAATAGAATANGAAGTTGATTTGGAGTATCCACATGAACTACACGACCTCCACAAAGATCTACCACTGGCTCCAGAGAATAGAATAATCGAAGGCTCGAAAATGCCTAAATTATTAACTACCCTATATGACAAAGAAAGATATGTACTGCACTACGTAAATCTTAAGCAATATCTGTCCCTCGGAATGAAGTTGAAGAAGATCCATAGAGTTCTGGAGTTTGACCAATCAGACTGGCTCAAGTCCTATATTGATCTAAACACAAATATGCGAACGAAGGCATCTAATGATTTTGAAAAGGACTTCTATAAAGTAATGAACAACTCTGTATTCGGTAAAACAATGGAGAACATTAGAAACAGAGTGGATATACGGTTGTGCACAAGCAGCAAGCAAGTGGATAAATTAGTGGCTAAACCAAATTTTAAAGATAGAACAATATTTACTGACTCATTGGTCGCAGTTCACATGAATAAAACAAAGCTGTGCTTTAAGAAGCCCATTTATGTTGGAATGAGCATACTTGACTTGTCAAAGACCTTAATGTACGATTTTCACTATAATGTGATGAAACCAAAGTATGGGGGAAATATTGAACTGTGCTATCAAGATACTGACTCATACATATATTGTATAAAAACACCAGACTTCTACAGTGACATGAAAGAAATGATCGACCATTTTGATACAAGTGATTATCCAAAAAATAATAGATATAACATGCCTCAAATAAATAAGAAAATTATAGGCAAAATGAAAGATGAATGTAATGGGAAAATAATGGAAGAATTTATTGGTTTAAGAGCCAAAATGTATGCCTTAAATGTGGAAGGTGATGTAAAGAAAAGAGCAAAGGGTGTGAAAAATACTGTAGTCAGGAATGAGATAAGTTTTGATGACTACAAAAAGTGCTTGTTTGGAAAAGAAGTGGTGTACAAAAGTATGAATCTCATAAGATCTAATAAACATGAGCTGATTACAATAGAGTTGAGAAAAAAAGCATTAAGTTCCAAAGATGACAAAAGGTTTATTCTTAAATATGGTATTAATACACTACCACGGGGACACTGCAAAATTGAAAAGGAGTGAGACTATGAAATATATATACGATCACCAGATTTAATAATGTTTGTCAGACTGCATGGACTGATGCTGTATTCATGTATGCCATTCATATTTTGTTTTTAATTATTGAATCTTTAAAATAAATGTTTTTAATGGGAAATAGCCCTTTAAAAAATAATAATCATACATGTTTGCGCAGTAGTTAGCTATAGTGATTCTTTGGCTTATTAGCACCACATTGCAAATATTTGTAGCTTCGATTGGCTTATTAAAATCAACTGTAAGTTTCAGATTAGTTCGATCCTTTACAATAGAGGTTTTTCTGCAAGAACAATCAATAATATACAATGGTCTCCTAGAAACAAATGCATCGGGGTTATAATATAGTTCATTGTTACNAAGAACAATCAATAATATACAATGGTCTCCTAGAAACAAATGCATCGGGGTTATAATATAGTTCATTGTTACAGTACAGAGTATCTAGCTTGGTCTTTGAATTTTTAAAATCATTGTAGGCAATGTACATCTTATCGAAAATTTTATCCTCGGTATCCAGGTTCCAATTCTCTTTAGGGAACACTTCATTCCTTCCATTCTTAATAGAAATATTTTTAACATGACTATGGTCAAAAATTGAACCATGTTTGTCTTGATCAGCATTTTCTTTTCTGTTTAGCTGAAAGCCAACAATGACAAAGTCAGGCATATCGAATTGGATTGAGTTGAACTGATCCTTTATATCAAACTGGAATGAGTTTGCACCAGTAGGTACAGGTTTTTCAAGACATTGCCAATAATTGAAACCTATGGGAATTTAGTGTAGTTTGTGTAGTTTTGCTTTAATTTCGCCTCCATAATTAGNCATTGCCAATAATTGAAACCTATGGGAATTTAGTGTAGTTTGTGTAGTTTTGCTTTAATTTCGCCTCCATAATTAGGCTTGTATTCAACAATTGGCCACAGTATTTCCATTTTATCAATAAAAATTTCACCAGCATCTGGGATAATATCAGAAGAGCCATCTGCTGGTGTTTTAGGCCTTCTGTATATAGAAACATCATCATGAGAATTACGAATGAATGTAATCTTGTACCCGCCTTTCCAGAATATTTAATTACAATCCCTCATAAACACAAAAAAATATCTTAATGGATAGACAAGTTCATTATATCCATCTTCCTTAAAATATTTGCCTTTTTCTGCCCCTGCTATTTGCAAGTATGATGATTCCGATTCTGAGCTAAGCAATGCATGCATCATAGTCGAAGTGATTCCAGGATTGTCAATACTTTCAATTATATTGCCATGCTTAGAGATCTCTACTCTTGAGAACTGGAATGGGAAGAAATTCTCACAAAGGTTAATAGTTGAAGTTTTTTCATAACCTGCATTTGCATCTCTTTCAGTTAGCTTAAATTGTTGGTACACATAAGCCTCATTTGGATGTGTAAATGCATCGCCAACAGGAATATAAACTCAATGTGCTTGTTGTATTCATTTAAATTGTTTTTTGTCTGGTCGTTTGGTGGAAATGACTGCCATTCATAGATTTCAATTTTTGCATACTCGTTTATTATATAAAAAAAATTTTTTTTTTAAAGTTTTTTTTTCAAACAACTACACTTTTCTTATCAACCCAAGAATTATGACAACTATCAAAACCTAACCATTTAACAAACAGCTTATTTCCTTTTCTTTGTAAAACTTTTTCTACTACGTAGTCCTGATCATACTGTGTCTTAAGTAGCTCTGGTTCATAAAACATACCCTTAATGGACTCACTTTTCAAATCTTTTATTCTGTATGTTATTGGGTGTGTGTACAATACGTCACATACCTTAAATACTTCAGTGGACCAGTTTGGTCTACACCCCTTTTCAAACAGGCCTTTACTTTTACTTATACGGACTTTATCTCCTATAGCAAACCTTGCTTTATCCATTTTTCTTTCTCCACCATACATTTTGATTAGAATAGACCTTTCNCTTTATCTCCTATAGCAAACCTTGCTTTATCCATTTTTCTTTCTCCACCATACATTTTGATTAGAATAGACCTTTCATTCTTTGCACTTACATTGGCAGGCTTTATCCCGATTGTGCTGTGAACAGTGTTACTGTATTCACTTATTAATTCAGACAATTATCTACACATTTATAGCTTCCCTGCACAGTAAATATNTGAACAGTGTTACTGTATTCACTTATTAATTCAGACAATTATCTACACATTTATAGCTTCCCTGCACAGTAAATATCTTACACATTTTCTCCTTCAATGTTCTATTATTAGAAAGATGTTGTGACCGAAAGAAAGACGACATACAACTTATCACAGTTATGTTGTTATTGACCATTAATGTCCTAAATGATTTATTGTAAAATTCTTTCCCTTCGTCTGTTTGCAAATGCATAGGTCTGCGGACATTCAAAATATTTTTNCAGAATATTTAATTACAATCCCTCATAAACACAAAAAAATATCTTAATGGATAGACAAGTTCATTATATCCATCTGCCTTAAAATATTTGCCTTTTTCTGCCCCTGCTATTTGCAAGTACGATGATTCCGATTCTGAGCTAAGCAATGCATGCATCATAGTCGAAGTGATTCCAGGATTGTCAATACTTTCAATTATATTGCCGTGCTTAGAGATCTCTACTTTTGAGAACTGGAATGGGAATAAATTCTCACAAAGGTCAATAGTTGAAGTTTTTTCATAACCTGCATTTGCATCTCTTTCAGTTAGCTTAAACTGTTGGTACACATAAGCCTCATTTGGATGTGTAAATGCATCACCAACAGGAATATTAACTCAATGTGCTTGTTGTATTCATTTAAATTGTTTTTTGTCTGGTCGTTTGGTGGAAACGACTGACGTTCATAGCTTTCAATTTTTTGTATACTCATTTATTATATAGAAAAAAAATTAGTTTTTTTAAACAACTACACTTTCCTTATCAACCCAAGAATTATGACTACTATCAAAACCCAACCATTTAACAAGCAGCTTATTTCCTTTCCTTTGTAAAACTTTCTCTACTAAGTAGTCTTGATCATACTGGGTCTTAAGCAGCTCTGGTTCATAAAATATACCCTTGATGGACTCACTTTTCAAATCTTTTATTCTGTATGTTATGGGGTGCGTGTACAATACTTCACATACCTTAAATACTTCAGTGGACCAGTTTGGTGTATACCCCTTTTCAAACAGGCCTTTACTTTTACTTATACGGACTTTATCTCCTATAGCAAACCTTGCTTTATCCATTTTTCTTTCTCCACCATACATTTTGATTAGAATAGACCTTTAATTCTTTGCACTTACATTGGCAGGCTTTATCCCGATTGTGCTATGAACAGTGTTACTGTATTCACTTATTAATTCAGACAATTATCTACACATTTATAGCTTCCCTGCACAGTAAATATCTTCCACATTTTCTCCTTCAATGTTCTATTAAATCTTTCTACGACACTGGCTTTCTTTCCGCTGTATGTTGAATAGTGTGTTATGTTGTTATTGACCATTAACGTCTTAAATGATTTATTGTAAAATTCTTTCCCTTCGTCTGTTTGCAAATGCATAGGTCTGCGGACATTCAAAATATTTTTTAATGCTAAAGTAACGTTTTCACCATTTATATCTTTGACAGGTATTGCCAATGCATTCTTGGAAAAAACATCAATCACGTTCAGCATATACTTAAACCCCTTGTTAAGTATGTGTATACCTTTTAATGACCCAGAGTCCATCTCAACCAAGTCAGCCTGCCAGAGATCGTCGATGCCAAAAGATAGAACAGCCCTCCTGGGGAAATTTTTTCGCATTGGTTTATGAATTTAATTTGCAATTTCGTCTTTTATACCCCCACCAGTGAACATTGACTTATTGGTACCACAACATCTACAAACACATTTAATTCTTGCATTATTTGTAAGTTCATATGAAACCTTATCACTGAGTGTATGCTTCCTACACTTGAGACAGTACACATTTAAGTTATCAATATTAATTATATATATATATAATAAATGATTACCGAAGAACAAGCTAAAATGAATATAGAGAGAAGCAAACAACTAATTGAAAAGTTTAAAGCCTTCCGGAAACTACATAAAGACGAGTACGATAAAAATAAAAGACGGGAGCAACCTTTGATAGATGTGATAAGAGGACTTGAGACAAAAAATTGACCACGTAACAAACGAGAATAAGAACCTAATGAAAGAACTTGTTCCATTTGCTGTAAAGAATTTGTACTACCCACGGACGCCTACAGAAAATTCATTTGAAATGAAACTGTTTGGTAAAGCAGACAGCGGTGGCGATGACGTTGGACGCTATGATGGTGGCGTTGAACACTATGACGATGGCGTTGAACGCTATGACGATGGCGTTGGATGCTACGATGATGGTGTTGAGGCATTGGAGCATTTGAAAAACGATATTGTACCGTTGACTAAATATAGAACAATATTTATTGGAGAAAAAGTAACTGAATTATTAAATAACTGTGATGACCATGTTTTTGGACTAAGGCATGAAGGAAGTAAAAGGTATATTGGCGATAGCGAAGTAATATTCAACAATGGCCGACTTACTGTAGAAGATCGAACATACATTGGAACTAATGGTTTGCTGAAATTGCTGACTCGTAAGGATGTATCAGAAAGTGACTACACTGCAACCGACTATGAAAACTATAGTCATATCCTAACAGATACAAATGCAGATTTTCGAAAGAATGGCCCCAACTCGGGAACACCAAAATCAAGCAAGGGCGATAAATGGAAAACTATCGTTAGACCAGTGTACGATATGATAAAGAAAAACCGTTACTCTCCTCGTACAGGAACAGGTATAAAGACATATACAGGCTATCCCAAAGAATACATATGGATGGATGATGTAAGGAAGCTCTTTGAAAGGCTTCTCGTTATTTATGGCGACGAGAATGCTGGAAATGATAACTATTACAATGAGAAGGTCGGAATAATGGATATGCTCAACAGTAAGTTTAGTGGCTTTGTTGTGAATAATCCAAAAGGTATACCATACCTGATACGAATGTTAAATACAATACCTCCTTCTTTCTGGGAGTCGGAGCATCATGGAAAGGAATTACTCAATGATATAATAAATGGCGTACCTATTGAGTTGCATGCACTAGGCTATTAATTCCTAGGCCCAGGTACCAGACTAAAAGAGAGACTTGATAAAGGTGATAAACCTGTTAATCCATTAGATGAAGCTGCAATGAAGCATGATATAGCTTATCATCACCATAGAGATCTAGCTGAAAGTCATGTAGCTGATAAGGAACTAGAAAATAAGGTATTCAAAATATTGTTAAGCTCAGATGCTGATCTCAATGAGAGATTGTGGGCTGGTGTTACTGGATCTGTAATGCACATTAAACATAAGCTGGGGTAGGGAATTAAAACAAAATTTTAAAATATTAGGTATAATAAATTAAAGTAAAAAACTTCGCATTTCAAGTTTCTAACGAGGAGCTGAAGGGTTTGAATATTGATTCTTTCCTGACGAAAGACCAACTGGAACACAAAAACAAGAAATTGAAGGAAGGCAAAAGTATGACTATCACAATCTCAACTCCACTACTTAAGAAAATGTCTAAGGAAATTAAGACTGGAAATGGTTTGACATCTCACAAGGGCGGATTTTTACCTTTGATTTTTGCAGAATTGAGAGCTCTAGGGGTATTGGCAGGAGGTGCCTCATCTATCGCTACATCAGTAATTAATGCTAAGAAGAGAAACCAGGAATTGGAAGAACAAAATAGACATAATTTAGCCACTGAAAAACAATGTAAGGAGGTGAAGAATGTCAAAAAAAAACCCTTCACTTAGTAACTTTGATATCGATAAAATCGTAAAAAAAATTAAACACGCCACCCAATAAGGAATATGGGATTGTTAACCTAGATGTTTNTTGATATCGATAAAATCGTAAAAAAAATTAAACACGCCACCCAATAAGGAATATGGGATTGTTAACCTAGATGTTTAAAAAAACTCTGGAACACATTGGGTATGCTACTGGAAAGAATCCAATAAAAAATATTTTTTTGACTCATTTGGTGGAGATCCACCCCGGGAATTGATTGCGTATCTTGGGGGTAATATTATTTATAATGATAGCGGAATTCAAAATTTCCACCAAGTAATTTGTGGTCATTTGTGCATCATTGTGCTAAAGAACTTTTCACACAATTTTAGATTTCCAAACATTATTTTACTATTAATAAACGGTGGATATATGTGGAAATGCATTAATGACCTCTTGAACTGAAGATCAAATTAAATATCACAGGGACAATGATACAACTACTGAGAAGATCAATCCTAGTGATTTTGTTTCCCCACAACAGTTCAGTGACTTTATAACCATACTGAAAAGAAATAAAAGATCCTTGGATAAAGCCTTTCTTACCTACTTGGAAGAAGATAATAATATATATTTTGAAAACAAAGGACTTAGAAATGTGGGAAATCCCATTGCACCTAATTATGCAATCAATTTATAGTAATATCAGTCCAACAGAATTGAAATTATTTGTTTAGTCGGGAAATACAGTTCAAAGGACCAATTATTTTACCTGGGTAATAATCAAACACAATACATTTTTATGAGGAGTGCAAGAGTAAATGAAATAATAATAAAATCAGAAGATTATAAAGGAATCATCAAATTATACCATAATTTGAAAAGCATTAACATATATAAGCCTTTCTATGTAATGCCCGATGATAAGATTTTTTTTTTTAAATTCCTAAATCTTTCAGTTTATCTGAAGGCACAGTCGTGTTTTTTGAAATAGTTATGGTACATAAATATATTAGAAAAAAAAAGAGCAAAGTCTGTTAGTTTTTAATGGAAACACGTCCATTAAAAGCAAAGGAAAATGTGCTAATAATCTAAGTATTTAAAAAATCTTTAATTTTATTACAATACTTGTCATTATTCAACTTACGAGTCGTATCTATTCTAACAAAACCACATTCNAGAGCAAAGTCTGTTAGTTTTTAATGGAAACACGTCCATTAAAAGCAAAGGAAAATGTGCTAATAATCTAAGTATTTAAAAAAATCTTTAATTTTATTACAATACTTGTCATTATTCAACTTACGAGTCGTATCTATTCTAACAAAACCACATTCCTTATCCCAACATTGAACAAGTCTCCCTAAATCTCTCAAATGGAATATCACCACCAACAAAATCGCTATGAATATGTTTAAGATTTGTATCGTCTTGTCTGAATATGCAAAGAAACTTGGCATTGTCTTTTATAAGCTGTTTAGGTACTTTTGTCTGAGCTAAATAGAAACAATCAATATCGTTGTGCCTACCGCGAGTGAAAAAATGTCTTACTTTGTCCTGATTTTTAAGTATGATGTCATCAAAAACCCGAACAGAGTAATAACAACATTCATCCACGGTAACTATTTCTTCATTTGTAGGGAAGAAGTATGCTATTGGTTCAGTTATTGATTTTGCTGCTACCTCTGTATCTTCCTTTAAAGTGATATATTTTTGTTGGTTCAGACTTTTTGAACACACATAGAGAGTACCAAAGTCCAACCATTCTGGGGCATATATAACATTATCAATCATAAGTGTAGTTTTTCCACAATTACTAGGGCTCACTATCAAACATCTAATATTATCAGGCATTAATTCTCCATGTCGTTTTGTCAATAGAGTTTTGTCTGGTATCCTTATTTTAATATCCCAGTCTACATGTTTCATGTTTCTTGGATTATTCATTTATTCAATTGATTTTTTGTTGTTGTAATGAATGAGTAAAGTAAACAAGATAACAAATAACAAATCAATGTTTGAAGAAAAGACTACGTTATCC
This sequence comes from Clitarchus hookeri, assembly GCA_002778355.1. Lineage (NCBI taxonomy): Eukaryota > Metazoa > Arthropoda > Insecta > Phasmatodea > Phasmatidae > Clitarchus > Clitarchus hookeri. Next base: position 93,606 of record NQII01006532.1, read on the forward strand.
TTTAAAAATAGAGGAGCACTCAGTGGATTTAGTTTATTTCTATACTGCATACCTAACACCTAACATTACCCCTGTGAAAAATAGGCTCTATTTTAAAGACCTGGATGGTATGGAAACGTCAGTTGAAATTCCAGTTGGCCAATATAGTTTAAAAGATCTCATAAAAACTATAAAAATAATTCCCACATTTGATATAGTTCCAATGGCTGGGGGAGAAAATAATATCATATCCCTCGAGCTGGATTAGACAACAAATAGGGTGAAAGTAAAATGTGTGTTTGATTTACAGTTTGGAAAATGGGTTTCGATAGGGGAACTTTTGGGTTTCACAGAAAATAAAATCCTGAAATCAAATGAGTACCATTATGGAAACACAATTCCAAAATTTTTCCTTTGAAACAATAAATATACACTGTTATATAGATAATGGCATGATATTACGTCAATATGAATATAACCATAGAGAAACTAGCAGAATTGCTACATTTAAACCAAGGACGACATTTGGATTTGGTAGCACAATCTATTACGAACCTGCTTATCCATTATTTTTTCCAGTGCAAACAACTCAAGTAAAGGATATAATAGTTGAAATTAAGGATGACAAAGGTAAGTTAATAAATTTTGATTCATCAGAAAGAACTTTGATCTTAGAGATGAGACAGTAGATACTTATTTTTATATTTAAAAAAAAGGTATTTTAGTTTGGAAGTACTTATATAATAACTTTAATAGTTATTCAAACCATTAAAGTTTCATATTAATAAAAAAACTAAAGAATATAGGTCAGGTTCATTGATAAATGCAATTGCATCGTGTATCTGACTTCAATACACAGTTCACGTTCTGTTGGTGTAAAAACAGGTTTTCCTCACAAGGATGTGGTTGAGGTCGATGTATCCGCACTCTAGACGTGATTCATTAAACCATTCGACGGGACTCGCTGTTTATATTGTATGAAGAACCTCGCCTAGCGTCTTGCCAGTTTAGTTCAGTGGTAAGACATCCGACTCTTAATGCAAGGTTAGCGGGTTCAAATCCCAGGCTAAGCTGATAAATTTACAGCGTGGGTGTGAAGGCGCCCGCATCCACACTGTATGTTTATTAACCGAGCCGTTCCAAATTTGAGCTAATAAAATAAATGCTCATACTGTTAGCAGATATCTAGGAGCAGCAGATGCAAATATATGGTACCTCTTAAAGCCCAGCAAAAATACTCTCTACAACATTCAGTATTGTATCAGACATATAGCTGGGTAATCTCGGATGATGCAGGCGCCACACCATCTGAGAGGGGGTACTAGAAATAAAATAAAAAAACTCCTCCACCTCACCACTTAAAACAGAAGGCCGGCCGAGGGGTGAAGTGAGGAGTTCTAAAAAAAATAATTTTTGTTGGCGTCAAATTAGGCCGTAATAATATTTAAGAAAAAAAAACGTCCCTGGCGAGTCATTAAGATGACCGTAAACCTTTCCCAATTTTTTCATGTAATATAATAAAGATGGATAATATTTCTATAGAAAGTGCAATGAAAGGTTTAGAGAAAGAATTAGGTGTTTCACCTACTTTAATATGTCGAATTTGGAGGTGCATATCCAAACTTTTGATTAGACTATGTTGCAGCACCTTTTCGAAGTCAGAGCGGTAATTGTGCTTTAATGGTTTCACAATCATTAAAACTTCTTAGAGATATGAATGCAAATGAAAATAAACTGATGTCTAATTATACAAATACGTGCATTTACTCTTTTACAAACAAAATAGAATGCCTTTGTGTGTCACCACATTTTTCCGTTCCTTTATACACAAAGCTTGGGCCTTCCCGATTAACATCACTTAACACTTTTGTACTGAAAATCTGTACATATCTATCTGGTAAGGTCATCTTAAAATTTCCTGAAGTAACTACCACTTTAGGACCGTATTTGGTTTCTTTTATTTCAGAGTGGTTTATGGGGTAAGACTGCCCTATTGTCAGTTCGGAAAGTTTCATAAAATGGCGGGTGCTGTTTAATGCATTAAGCAACTGATCCGTGTTTTGTTCCTTATTATACATTTTCATTTCTTTAAATAAAAAAATATATCGTTGCTAATTCTTAGAGCACCTTTTTCTAACCACCTTTTTCTGAACATAAATTTTAACGCAACTTTTTTGCGTTGCACGCGCCCGCACCCGAATCGGTATTATCATAATTTATGGTTCTTTTCAAACAATTAGTTTTAGAAGTGGGCTGAAAACGAATGGGTATTTTCAACCCATTAACTTTTAAAAGTGGTTTGAAAACAGATGGGTATTTTAAATCCATTAGTTTTCAAAAGTGGGTTGAAAACAGATGGGTACTTTTAACCCATTATTTTTCAAAAGTGGGTTGAAAACGGATGGGTATTTTTAACCCATTAGCTTTTAAAAGTGGTTTGAAAACGGATGGGTATTTTTAACCCATTAGCTTTTAACAGTGGTTTGAAAACGGATGGTTAAAAGCCAGCGCTGCGTTTGAATCGGCATTTCACACGAATTTTTTTCTGTACTCACAGAAACATACAATTTATTTTATCTAAGCACATTTTTAAAAACTCTTCAAGCAAATAAACACTTTACGTGTAATACAAATTAACGAAAAGCTAGTCAATAACAGACAACGATTACAGTAACCTTTACACTGTCCTCAAATATTTAAATAGGAATTTTATATATCTATTACGTTATGTTTTATAGTTATAAGTATATGTTTGTACATGGTACAAAAATACTTAAGAATACAAAACAAAACCTATGCTAAAGGAGGAAGGGGAAGAATATTCTCATTCACACACCTTCCCCACAATGGATATTCGATCCCAGGAGGAACAGAAATAGAGTATGTTGCAAGACATCCATAAACTTGCAGACATGGTTGACAACAAGCTATTTGGCCCAACCAGAATTAGAATGACTGATTTCATTAACACATTTTATCATCAAGGAGATGTATTACTGTGACTAATATTTCTACTTTTTTGCATGTAAACATACTCATAGTTACATAAATAGTTGCACCCATAAGGAAGCAACCTGCAGGAATGAAACGTGGTGGGTAAGTTTGACAATGGGACATGCAAATTATTCACAATTCATGGTCGACCGTGCAAGTGACATCAGCAAGGGTGGAACTTATCGCTCTTCCTCCCCGACTATATAAAATCGGTATGCATGCTTCCCATTATGACTCGTGCCATTTTGTCAGTAGTGCCCCTTTAAAACGCAGAATGCCTCAGAGACGAATTCGACTGCACATAGAACACTTGGACGTGTTGGAGAGAGGTAGTATCGTTTGGCTGCTGGAAGCGGGATGGTAATTTCGCCGTATTGCGTGCCATACCGGTCGTNGTTGGAGAGAGGTAGTATCGTTTGGCTGCTGGAAGCGGGATGGTAATTTCGCCGTATTGCGTGCCATACCGGTCGTATGGATCACAGTATCATACTTTTGGTGCCAGTGGAAAGAAGAAGGCACGCACACACGACATGCTGGGTCCGGGAGACCGCCAGAAACTATGCCGGAAGAAAACCGAAGGATTATCTGACATGAGTGGAGCACCCCAAGCGCCATTAGTGTACACATCAAGCGAGCGGTTATGCCCATCCTGCAGCAAACTATGAGTCAGTACTGTTGACAGATGGCTGCACGACACAGGACTACATATACACACACTGTTACAATGAATGCCTTTAACACCACATCAACATCGCCACAGACTGCAATGGTGTCGTTACTGACTGTCATGAAGACATGCAGAATGGCAGTGGATGGTCTTCAGTGATGGGTCCCGTTTTTGTCTTGGTGGTGACGACCAACACATCTATGTATGGAGGCAATATGGGCCGCGCCAAGATGAACAGTTTANCGTTTTTGTCTTGGTGGTGACGACCAACACATCTATGTATGGAGGCAATATGGGCCGCGCCAAGATGAACAGTTTATTGTTACGCATCACACGTTTTCAGGGCCTGGTGTCATGGTGTGGGGCATGATTTTGTACAATATCCCATCACCATTGATCTTCGTCACGTACTGCGATGTCATGGATTATCGCAGGGAATCATTACGGACCTCTACAACTCCATGCTGCGACGTCTGGTGCAATGTGTTCTCAAAAATGGAGTCTACCTCATGCCAAGNCGTTTTTGTCTTGGTGGTGACGACCAACACATCTATGTATGGAGGCAATATGGGCCGCGCCAAGATGAACAGTTTGTTGTTACGCATCACACGTTTTCAGGGCCTGGTGTCATGGTGTGGGGCATGATTTTGTACAATATCCCATCACCATTGATCTTCGTCACGTACTGCGATGTGATGGATTATCGCAGGGAATCGTTACGGACCTCTACAACTCCATGCTGCGACGTCTGGTGCAATGTGTTCTCAAAAATGGAGTCTACCTCATGCCAAGAGACTCACATGTAGTTCAAATATTTCTAACGCCAATTTGTAATAATTTATTGCTCTGGGTGACTTTTGTTTTCTTTCCGAATAACATTGTAATNGAGACTCACGTGTAGTTCAAATATTTCTAACGCCAATTTGTAATAATTTATTGCTCTGGGTGACTTTTGTTTTCTTTCCGAATAACATTGTAATCCGACTTCATTGTGGTTGCAACTATTTTTTCTCTCGATAAATGTAGCTACTTTTTCAACAATATTTTTTACCTATGCACTGCATGTAAATGTTACATACATGATGAATTGTGATGCTACCTGTATGGCTTATCGTCCTTGCACGAGCCTAGTTCAGCAGGAGTAGGAAAATCGAGATGTCAGTAGAGTTGAAATTGGGGTTGGGGTTTCAAGTATTATGTTAGTGCATAGGAAGTCTAAGGCACGTTTACAATACACGGATGCGTAGGAAAATGGAACTGAAACACGTAAACAGAACGAGTGGACGAATCGGGATGAATTTGAGATATGTTACAATATAAAGCAATGTAAATTTCTGCAACTTATGAGCCACCCCTTGGTGTTCAAGACCAGAATCAACAGGTAGAGAAATACCCAGAAAGGGATCGCCAACCCAAATGGGTCCCAACCAGAGGACCAAGGTATCCCAGAGGACAACTAAGAACGAAATGTGCCAAAAAGCGTAATCCTTTATTTGAAAGAAAAGTTGACTCACAGGGCCGAGCCCTACCAAGTCATCTTACCTTTTACATCATCATGGGAAAACCCTAAAGATAAAAAAAAACAGGCTCTAAGCACATATATGCACAATGAAAAAGAGAAACAGATATATCACTTATTAAACTTTGACCTAGTTCACAATAAGTTACAATGGTAAGTCACTTTATCTTCATTTAATTACTAAACAGTTAAAAATACTCATAAAATCAGAAATAAAAGGTTAAAAAAATATTTTTTATTTTGTTATATTCAGACGTGGACACCCAAGCGCCCTCAAATCCCTTATTAATGTTGGGGGAGGGGGTAACCAAAACAAAAAAAAAACACAAACATAATATTATGAGTATTATGATTAATTATGCATTCACAGTTATGTGGATGCGCCCATGGATAATTATACTTGCTATAATTGAAAACAATTTGCTTAAATTTTTTATTAAAAAAAAAAAATTAACACATACAAATTATTTATATTATTTTTACAAGCTTTCCATAAAAAATATATATATATAACACCTGTTACTGTGTTGCTAAGGCAGCCTGATCATCCCACAGAAGGAATAAAGCTCATGTGTCGCAGATAAAGNAAAAAATATATATATATAACACCTGTTACTGTGTTGCTAAGGCAGCCTGATCATCCCACAGAAGGAATAAAGCTCATGTGTCGCAGATAAAGAGTTATAGAACTGTCTGAGATCCAAAGTACCAAAATGTCATGCTAATTTCTTTTGTTCATCTCCACTTAATTATTATGAGGGTTTAATGTTTATGCAATTGGTAAAGATTTTTGATAATAGNATTTCTTTTGTTCATCTCCACTTAATTATTATGAGGGTTTAATGTTTATGCAATTGGTAAAGATTTTTGATAATAGGATTTTTAACGGGATTGTTTGTAAATTAAAAAATATTCTGGCAAGGGTGGGGGAACCTGGAGTAGGTATTAGGGAGGTCTGAGAACCAAAACTATTACATGGTTGTGGTACCATGAGAATATTTTCTTGATCTGAGGAAGTGATCAATATGTAAAAATGTATGGATGTATCTTGGTTACTGATGCTGATCTGGTGCATCGTTTGTTTCTGTGGAGCCTGGCCGAGAGGACCTGTGGGAAAGACGAGATGAAGCTTCTCGTCTGCCGTAGGCAGGGTCTTAGGATGTTGGAGATTTACAGATACAGAAGAGTATCTCCACTTTGCGTGGACATCTTGCTGCATGACACCATGGGTATTGCGATGGTTACGATGCTAATGAGATTGCAGGACATATTGCAGCATTGCACCAGCAACGGTCCTGTGATGGTTGCTACACCTGCCGAAGTCGCTGTCTTGTGATGCTGTGAAGAATTGAAGATACGTCAAAAGAATGGTAATGAGGCGATGGGATGCCTGCTGTGGATGTTATCCATATTGAAGCTGTGGGAAAAGATCTTTTTTTGGAGCTGTCAGTGTTGCAGTGTTCACTCCAGTTTCCCCGGCAAGACTTGCCTCCTTGAAGATATCCTAGAGGATAGAGGCTGAGTTTCCTGATGACACTCAGCTTCAAGGGAAGGAGGGTGAGATAATATGTTTTCGTACCATGTTCAAGAGCTCCAATTCTCTGTAACAATTACGCCCCATTATGTATTTTCGCCTGATCATTACTAAATTTAGCTATGGACATTTTTCCTACCTTTGGAGAATAGTCTGGAAGACCATGGTGTATGCTGCCTCGTATACAGTGGAAGATACATAGCAGATTCGGCGCCCGACGTCAAGTGGGCCTTCGAAGCAGCAGCAAGTAAGTCGACCAGCATGGTGGCCGCCACACCATCAAAAATCCAACTGCCAAAAGCGCCCGTGCTTCCAGCCCGGCCAGACGAAAGACTGATGTGCCTCACTACTATTAGTTACGCCTTGGTGACTTCAGCGATGTTGCCAAGAGTTGCAATTTGAAGAGAGAAAATGCTCACAACAGAAAATAAAAGACTGTCGCCGTGCAGTTATGAGAGCCCTCTATTTCATATTAAATTTTTCCTATTGGTTAAAATTAAATAAAATAATTAAATGTGGAATACGCTGTTGCCAAGTCTATTAAATGTTGAGTACCGGCAAGGGTTGAGAAAATTGTTTTAAAATAAGTAGGCGTGCATTCTTGAAGCTGGTGTGCTTGGTTCTAAGACTCTGGAGGTGTTCAAAATGGAGATAAGTATTTTAATATTTGGGGTCTTTTAAAAATAGTTGTAAATGTAGAAGAAAGGTAGAAAATTTTCAAGTGTCAGAATTTGGCCAGAATGTTATAAAATGCTTTTAAATAGAAGTTTTGTAAAAAGGAAAGATAACTTAAAAATAACGTAATTTTTGGATATGATACTTTGAAAATATACCGAAGTAATGTAATGGTGTGAGATCGTAGAAATCATTATGCATATTTTTAGTATAAATTTTGTTAACTTTTTAACGAAATATTTTATCTAAATATTTAAATGTCACTTCTCGCAAAAGATTATGATATATTGTATTAAAAGTTTGGTATAAAAGCAGTTATACAAAAAGATTCATAAAAAATATTTTAAGTTTTGTATTTACAATTTTTTTTATATCCCATTAATTGTTTCTAGTCGCAACCCCGCAAATAATAAAGGTTGAAAGGATTGAGAAAACATGTCAGAGCACCCTTGTGAGGTGACATGATGGAGACCAACATATAATGATCACCTTTCTGCCCTATGCCGATGGGGTTTCTTCGGGGGTGTTTCTCAAGTCTCCAGCCCACAGGGGGTAGAGTGCGTGTTACAACTTCGAGGCACACGATTCGTACTCAACATTTACCTCAAAATTTGTTAAGTTAATTACATTTTTGGGTGCATTTGTCTGATGGGAACTACACAATTCTTTTCGCAAATCAGCCACGATAAATTTTGTAGGCTGTATGCCACGCAATTTAAGCTCATAGAAACCATTATTCCTTGAGAAGGCACTCCGGTACTATTGTACTCGTCATCATTAAAAAAAACAAAAAACAATGACACATACACTAGAATATTAAAATTAAACAATGCATAACCTAACATGTGCCATCGGGAGCAGCCGCCCTGAGAAGAAGAGTTGAAAAACATCTTAAAGAATAAAACGAGCAGCAAACCACACTTTGCTTCCACTTTGTTGAGCCACCCCTTGGTTTTTAAGACTGGAACCAACAGATACATAAATATCCCCATAAAGGGGATTGCCACCCCAAATAGCTCCCAACCCGAACGCACCAAGGTTCCCCAGAAGAGAAATAGGAACGAAATCTGCCACAAGCGCAATCCTTTATGGTAAAGACAGACTAAAACACAGGACCGAGCCCTAACAAGTCGTCTTTCCTTTTAAATCATCATGGGAAAACCCTAAAGATAGAAAAACAAGCTCTAAGCACACACACACACACACACNCTTTCCTTTTAAATCATCATGGGAAAACCCTAAAGATAGAAAAACAAGCTCTAAGCACACACACACACACACACACACATATATATATATACAATGAAAAAGATAACCATAAGTATCACATATTAAACTTTGACCNCACACACACACACACACACATATATATATATACAATGAAAAAGATAACCATAAGTATCACATATTAAACTTTGACCTAGTTCATAATAAGTTATTACGGTAAGTTAATCTATCTTAATTTAAATGTTCAATAATTAAAAATGCTTCTAAACTCAGAAATAAAAGATAACAAATATATTTTTAATTATTTTATTTGGTTATATTCGGATGTGGACACCCAAGCGCCATCAAATCCCTAATTAGGGTTTTTAGAAAAATGTGCGGGGGGGGGGGACAAGAACAAAAAACACAAAAAGAACATTTTATGCATTTACAGTTATGTGGGTGCATCCATAGATATGTATGCTTGTTATAATTAAGAACAATTTGCTGAAACTCCTTTTTTTAAAAAGAATTTTAACACACATAGATAATTTTTTTTTCCCCCAAGCTTTTCTGGTTGGGTCGTAATCTAACACTTCCAAATGAGACCAGAAAACGGGCAGCCATGATGGTTTGCTCTGTTAAGAGTTCATGCAGAAAGTTAAAAATAAATCTTAGCTGACATTTGCCAGGCTCTGGTCCGGACCCCGGCGCACAGGCGAAAATATGAAAAATCAGCTTGGTCCCATCACACAGATAGGTCATGGCACAAACCAGAACGGCGTACTTTACATAATGGTCAGTTACAGGTAGAAGTCCCGGGCACAACTTGCACTGTCCGTGAGCGGTCTATATATAACATTATGTTAGAAGATTTTCAAGTAGCAAAAATTAATGCCACGTTACATCTTGAAAAGGTGTTGGGAAGAGGGTCGAGTCAACACTTTTCTTTTACCAACAAAAAAAACCTTGTGTTATTCCGATACACTCGACATGGCCAATTGATAAATCTCGAAACACCATGTCACGGTCACCAAAGTTATCAAGAGTCAAAGGATAGTTTATATCTTTTCTAATTTTAGATTACAATATTAATTATTGTAAAAAATATTATAAACATATAATGTAAAATAATATCAACACCTTAAACAATAAAGAGCACAAGCTCTGCCATCTGAGGTAAAAAATGTGAACTGAAAACACAGGTTAAGTATAAACATACCAAAATAGGTTCGCTACTTTAAGAGTAAAAAACACACTGAAAATAAGATAATTGCCTTATTTTGTTAACGATTATTGCATTTACAAATACAAGTTTAAAAGAAGCTTTTAAATTAAGGTTACATCAATATTTATCATTACATAAAAAATATTAAAAGGAAAACAAATTACCATTAAAAAAATTATTTCCATAATAATTAAGGAAAGAGGACGGGACTTTGTCAAAAAGGAAGGAATTCGTTAACAAACACAAATTATAACAAAATATGTTAGAGAGAAAATGCGACAACATGGCACACTTACGAAATAAATAGTACCCAGCTGCTGGAAATTATTTATATAAGTATTATAATATACACACATCATTTAGTATATTTTTACAGTGTTTAAAGCTTCGTAAATACTACTGTCAAACCATGCGCACGTTTTTATTAAAACAAAAATTATAGTAATCACGGCAAATCCAGTATTGTTGCCGTGTATATCACAATGACCACGGAAACGAATACCAACAAACCGAATAATCGATTCCTATTGGCTACAGGGATTCACGGACACATAAGAGTTGGGAGTTTCCCAGATGTCTTACGTGTATCCATAAGTAATCCACGTGCGCATACATCGTATTGTATATTGAATCCTGAGTGTGCTGCGAACTCCGCTTCCCTGACACGTATCCGCATCCGTGTCGTTGTAGAACTGGCCTAAAATACAAAACAGAGTGAAGAATGTTTCCGTAACGTGCGATCATTGAACACGAGTCAACGATGGAGCAAAGGCTGTTCGCGGTAAATTGGGAACTTTCGAAAGCCCTGCTTAAGATCTAGTTCTATGGACATTGTGTGTTCTTACACCATGTATAAAATTAACATTTTCATGGGCCTTATTACTTTATTCATGCGTCGGTCAACTGAAACTGTAAAATTATTGGGAAAGTAGATATTTGACTAATTTTCCAATTTTTGTGCATTAAAATAACTTCAAGGAAAATAAATTATTTCAGTATTTACAAATTTTTAACCTAACGCGTTTAATTCAACACGGAACTATTATTCAGTCTGTCTTTACGGACACTATTGGGCACATGACAGTAAGCGTGCCCGTTAAAACGTATGCAGTTAGGAGCAGTGATATTTCTCAAAGGTTCATTTCAAAAGTACTGGGGCCACGGTGACTGTGCGGTTAGACTGCTTGCCTCCCCCCAAGGCGAACCGGGTTCAATCCTCGGCCGGGTCACTACGTGAATAGTGCCGGAAGATTCCGCTGGTAGGCGGAATTTCTCGGGAATCTCCCATCCCCCACCATGCATTCCGGCGCTGCTCCATTCTCACTTTATTTCACCTTGATCGGTTCTCAACCTCGTTGTTAAGAGCCACCCAAATCTCTCGACTAGAACTCAAAAGTGTTCGCTTTAGCGTGAAAAGTCTGTAGGAGGAATCACCAGCAGTGAGGGGCTCCTGGGCGCGCGCAGCCAGGGAGGACGCCTGTACCTGCAGCAAGGTGAAGGTGAGGCCGAAGACGAGGGTGGCGGCGGCGCAGACGGCGACGACGGCGGCGCTGAGCAGCGCGTGCTGCCCCCACCACGTGTCCCCCGGAGGACCGTCCTGCTCCGAAGACACCTCCTGCTCCAGGGAGACGGCCTTCCTGCGCTTGTCCCCCGCCAGCGCCGGGCTGCACTCGCCTGTGGCACAACAACACTCAGCTCACAATACTCCCGTGTCTTATTGTATAGGGCATTCCATAGACTGAAGATGAGGTAGACCACTTATTCGTCTTTTACGCGTGTACCCAACATTCACCTATCCAAAAGGAACCCAACTCTCAAAGTCACATGGTCGACACTGACGAACGTATTTGTTTACATTTTAATTTTTAAATGACATGCACTATTAAATTAATAAAATACTTTTACCAATTTCAAATTAATCAAACTGCATTACAACTTCGTTAGAGGAAGTATACAAACACCTGCAAACACTTGTTTACTAAACCGTATTCTAACCTCAAATCCAATCCACGCCATTTTTGATACCCGCATTGGCAGATAAGCAGTTCAATGTTCGGACACGGAGATTGGTTGTACGCAGCCAGTGAGATCGGTCGACCTCATAGACATGGGGCATTCACGGTTACTTCACACTTTTCTGAAGCACTGCTAAAGTTCTATTTCCAGGATATTCTTCCGCCACATGCAAACAAAGCTTAACCGATTCTAGAAAAGTGCACCAAAGAGAGAGAGAGAGAGAGAGAGAGAGAGCGAGAGAGAGAACACGCACCGCATTCATGCGCATTCAGTGTAATAATGTTTCGTATAAGAACTATTTCTTACTAGGCAATAACAACACGCCTATTTTCTCCCTGTTTTTGTTCATATTAATTATTTATGAAATATTATGAAATAGAGATACAAAATACGTAAAATTTCAATTGAACCAAAATAAGNGTTCATATTAATTATTTATGAAATATTATGAAATAGAGATACAAAATACGTAAAATTTCAATTGAACCAAAATAAGTGTCTTTTATGCTAACACAGGTATAACAAGTTTGTAATACATGATATATTTAGGAAATAACCAAACACGGCGAACGTGGGGTGATTTTTCAAAGGTTTCATTCAAAAAGTGCGAAGAAACCCTAAACAGACTATAGTAGGCCTATTCAAACCATGGAGAGAAAATGGGATAGAGCCATCTCGCTAGCTGTGCACAACCAGTCACCGTGTCCCGACATTGAACTGCTTTTCTACCATCACTGCTATTGTGAACGACGTGGATAGAATTTGAATGTACAACACCGTTTAGTAAACAAGTGTTTTGAAATATTTGTATACTTCCTTTAACCAATCTGGNACTTTGAGATATTTGTATACTTCCTTTAACCAATCTGGGGGCAGCGGTGGCTGAGCGGTTAGATTGCTCGCCTCCCATTAAGGCGAAACGGATTCAATCCCCGACCGAGTCACATTCGGATTTTCAAACGTGGGAGTTGTGCTGGACGATTCCGCCGGTCGGCGGGTTTTCTCGGGGATCTCCATTTCCCCCACCCTTGCATTCCGGTGCTGCTACATTCTCACCTCATTTCACTCTCATCGGCTCTCAAGACCTAGTTGTTAAAAGCCACCCAAATCTCCCAACTCAACTCCAATCAATTTGTAATGCAATTTGATTAAATTAATATGAAAGTACTTGTCATTTAAAAGTAAAGATATAACCAAATATGTTGACCATGCATCTTTGACAGTTGTTTTTGTGTGGGGTAGGTCTGTGTTGGGTACATGCGCAGAAGACGAATAATCGGTCTACCTCATCTTTATTCTATGGCGAGTGAAGAGATTTTGGCGGCTCTTAACATCGAGGTCTTGAGAGCCGATGTGGGTGAAGTGGGGTGAATATGGAGCAGCGCCGGAATGAAGAGGTGGGAAACGGGAGATCTCCGAGAAAACCCACTGGCCAGCGGCATCGTCCGGCACGATACCCACTTGCGAGAATCCGGAGTGAACCGACCGGGGATTGAGCTCAGTTCGCCTTCGTGGGAGGCGAGTAGGCTAACCGCTCAGCCACTGTGGCCCCTNCACAGCTGCGACGCGGCGTCGTAGTGCTGCGAGCTGAGACACTGCACGCACATGCCTGCCTGCAGGGCTGAGGGCGCGTGGCACGCCGTGCAGCTGCCCGGGCCCTCGCCTGCGCCCACACACCACACACACGTATAGGCTGTCCACTGTAAAGTGAGCACTTTTGAGGTCATAGTTACTTTATATTTCAGCCATTTTTTATCCTTTAACCACATTTTAAAATAAATATTGCCACGTAAGTAGTAAATACAGTATATAGATTACACCGCAATAGGAAGTCAAAGTCGAAGGCTAAAATGAAATATTTTTATTGACTGTTATTCTTAACGAGATGGATTTCAAAATTGCTCACGTTACCGTGAATAACCTATACACACATACTCTCTCGCGGTCATTATATTTGTGTCACGCAGTTACTACATGCCACTTACACTATATACCATTAATGGTCACTTCACACTTTTATGAAGCCTTGCTGAAGTTATACCTTCACGCTATTCCTCCGGCTCGTTGAAACAAAGCTTAAACGTGTCTAGAAATTTACACCAATGGCACAGCGCACCACATTCATGCGCACTCAGTGTAATCAAATTCTGCATAAGAACGTTTTCTTCCTAGACATTACCAACTCATCAATTTTCTTCCTGTTTTGAATCATATTTATCATAAGTGAAATATTATTATTTATAAATAAAATATAAGTAAATGTTCAATTTAACCAAAATAAGGTACTTTTATGTTAACACAAGAACAAAAGGCTTGTGATACACGACACATATAGGAAACAACCAAACCCATCATACATGGGGTTATTTTTCAAAGGTTTGATTCAAAACGTGTGAAGATGAACTGACTTTACCATATTCACGAAAAAAAGCGATCCCACCCTCCCTCATTTTTCACAATTAGACTTATATACGACTATTTGAAATAAATTTAGTCCCGAAAAACTATGCTTTCGGCAGAAATCAAATAACCTGTGAAGTGGTTTACGTCTGGAAAAAATGCCTTAGATACAATGTCACAACAACACACACACGCGCGCGTATATACCGGTTGAGCCGCCCGTGCCTAATATTCCGTATCGATGCAACCCGCACACAATACTACCCATTTAACAAAACATCGATCGTAGCAGAACACTATGTGCGCGTTGATTCGTTGTCAGTACAGTAAGCGGTGAACGGATGGTGTTATGTCAGCAATGCGTTGGAAAGCAGTCACGTTTCAAAGTACGCACATCCGTTTATTGTGTTGAAATAGATTATTGCGATGTTTACCGAATACGTTGGTGAGTGACGATTGCGTCCTTAGTAACACACATCTGCCTCGCTTCGAGCCATTGTGTTTCTTCATGCGACATAACATTACAGTAACCGCTTACTGTATTGACGTGAAGTATTCGACGCGCACGTGCCGTTTTGTAGCGAGTCTCCATGTTCACGCCGCTGATTGGTGCAGGCTGACAACGGCGTCGAATGTTCAGCTAACATACAAGGCGCCGTAACGAGTACGTACACGGCATGGGACACTGGCTACACATTAAACAATACTCTACAGTGGAGGAGATGTTATTAAGATGGGCCGTGTTGTGTGTGGGTTGCATAGATACGGATAAATAGGCGCGGGCGACTCACCAGGAATAAAAGTTCGTTGTATAAGAGACAACAATAACACACAATCTCTCAATGTCTAGTACATAGCTGCAAATTCATCCATATCGTGACTAATGTACGTGTAGGTGGCCGTATATACTATATGAAACGAAAGAGATCTATGCCTCATACTTAATAAATGATCCCGTGTCAACGATCAGATTTCCACTTTTTTCTGTGTTATAAAAAATGAGAGAGACTTGCCCATGGCCAGAAATAGAGCAATTTGTTTGCAAACGATATACTTTTGGTGTGTGCTGCTTCTATCTGAGGTCCGGCGTCTGCCGTGGGAAGTTTGGGAAAAGCAGTGTATTGAGTACTGGTGGGATGAACTATGAAGGAATGGGTAAACTTTAAGAAAAATCTGCCAATACACATATATATGCACGCAGATATAGACAGGATTATCCTCAAATCCATGTCAAAACACAGCAAAATGATATCCAAAATGTGAAACTCAGGAACAACAGCTATCATTAATGGAGGCACGTGTATTTCAAAATCGAAATGCTGAGTTGACTTTATGTTTTAAAAGACAATTAATATCTGAACAAAATGAAACAGAAATGCTTTAATATATTAGTGATTTCCTGAATTGAAATTTGACATTTGCGAACATTTAGTGGGTAAGAAAAAAATGCCGCTCGTCATATTACATAGCTAGCAGACAAACAATCGCACCATATGAAATTTTCACGAGAACTATTCGCCTAATAGAGTTGCAAAAGGCAACGCTTTTTTTAATTTAAACGCGGTACTAGATACCCGTTACAAAAATAATTTGTATAACAACATTGTTTAAACATTTTTTTGTGATAATGATACTATTTCTTTTCTTAAAAGACGAGGGCGATATTACCCGCCAAAAATTTCACAGACTCCAAATCTGAAATAAAAAATTCCTTTCAGAAATTTGATGTTTCACCCAAATTATGTCATATTTCAAAATAAAATCATCCGAAAAATTAATTTTTAGAGACGCATGCTCCATTAATAATACACACACATTTACATACATGCAGTGATGATAAATTCATTGGCGAAATTATAAGAATTATAGAGGGGACAACAACGAGTATCTCGTCCCTAAACCAATTTGTGGAAATACAAGCTTTCGCCGCTAGGATGAGTCAAGGATGTGTTGTAAGCGCTTGTCAGTAGGCAACCATTTAAATACAAGAGCCATGCAGATTGCGAATCTTACAGGCACAAGCACATGCCATCACACCAGAATGACCAATTTGCTTTTATCTACAGAATCGTAGATATGGAAATACAGTAAACCTGGTGGTCTCGGCATCATATCAGTTTGTCGGATTCATGTGCAAAATTACAGAATGTTTAAAATTTTTCAGCAGTAAAATAAATTCGGATGAATAATTTTGGGCTCAATGAAGCATACTGGCTTTCTGTTAAGCAAACGACAATCACTGTTCGTATTTAAAAGTTGATAAATATTTTTGTGTGTTTTGGAGTTCTAAACTTAAGTGTCTAAGTTATGAAATGTAATCGTAAGATCAAGGATCCAGCGTGTCTACCAGTGGCTACTGCACTCACCTCTCATTGCCGATATTGAATTTCCTAGCCAGCTCTATTTGAGCACAATATTTTCCTTCAATTTTAATCCATTGTAGATGGTCAATGGAGTTTCTTGGCAAAGACTTACATCTTTCGGCTTTTTTTTTGTAGTGTCGTCACCTCATTTTATCTAGTCGAAGCCAAAATAACCTTCTTAAGGACATCCTGTCAAATATTGTCGTTAAGTTTATTTCGCTTTGCCGATGGGTACACCGTATATTTCAAGATTTCATACAAAACATTAGTAAACGAAAGAATGACGACATTTTTATAATATAATAAGGAAAATTTATGGTTAAATGCAATGATTTAACATGTAAAATATGTTGTGTCACATGAATAAAAATTATAACTAATAAGTTAGTTGAATTAAAAAGTAAAATAAACTTTAATAGACTTATAGCAAAAATGAAGGAATATCATGCAAGAAAACAAGACGAAATAGTTACTTGAGTGAGTGAAATGATGTTCGACATTCAAATGACTGACTGAATTGCAGATGAGGTGGACATAGAAGGAAGCACGCACGAGCAGGAATGAATGGGGGAGGGGGTGGTACGGACCGTGGCAGGCGCGGCAGTGGTGGTGGCACTTATGGCAGCTGGTGTTGGTGCGGAAGAAGCCGTGCGGGCAGTCCGAGCTGCACTCGCCGCGCGCCATTAGCCAGCCGCTGGGNNNNAGGCCCGCTGCACGTACCGCAGCTCAGGTGGCACCTCGCGCACGCCCCGCGCTCGCTGTAGTACCTGCACAGGCACCCCCTTGCAGGCGTCACACCATCCCGCCCACCGGAGATGTCGCGGGTGTCACGCCATCTGTGTGACGGCCGCCTCTCGATATGTTCGCTTACCCACCGCCTCCGCCATTTCCCTCTACATGCAGCGAGTACGCGCGGTTATGGGGCAAACACCATCATACCCAGTGACAGTTCTCTTTACGACACTGCCAGCTACCGTAATAACATGTTATTAAATAAGATGCATTGTTTCCTTAGCGATTAGACATTAAGCGACACTTAAACAAAAGCCACTGCTTCCTCGCCTAAAAATAAATCCATTTAATACTCATCCGTTACTAGTTTAATGATAAGCCAACCTCTCACCAACGAGGTCTCATGAGACAGTTACCATTCAGCGGATGGTGAGAATTTTTCAATGATAATTCTCCTGTGTGTACACTTCCATGGTATAGGGGTTTTCTCAGGGCCCTCCCTTCACCTCATTCATCCTCATTCCACCTCTACTCCAACCCAATATCATCCCTCACCTCATCCATTCTTCGGGATGGTCGGCTCCACTCAGCACTGGCCTCCTCTCAGCCACATTTAAGCCTGCTTGAAGGTGGAAACACGTGGTTATGCATTTACCGTTTTATATATTCATGTACAGTAAACAAGCACCTACACATGAGAGGACCGTGGTTGTGTATTAGTTTGACTACCTGCCTCCCACCTAGGCGAAATGGGTTCGATTCCCGGCGGGGTCGCTTCCTGACTTTTGCATGTGGGAATCTTGCCGGACGATGCTGCTGGTCGGCGGGTTTTCTCTGGGATCTCTCGTTTCCCCCTTCATTTCATTCGAGCGCTGCTCCATACCTCGCTTTAAACTCATCAGCTTTCAATATCCCAATGTTAAGAGGCTCCAAAATCTCTTCACTCACATACACATGAGCCACCTCTGTGGGGTGCAGTGGGTAGCTTCGTTGTCTACCACCCATGGGATCATCGATAACAGCCCTTTAAATTTTTCAAGAGGTTGGTAATGCGGAAGGTAGTCGCAAAAGCTATCTACCTCATATATTTTACTCACCTAAGCCTATGCATGGAAGATCTTACAGATACCAGTGAGGTGTTTTATCTCTTAGAAAAAATTTGGTTTGTATGTTACAGCATTTTCTCGACTACTGTAACTTGAAATAAGTTGCAAGTGGTTGTCTCCTCTATAATTTATGTAATTGTTACAGTTTCAGCGGAGAAGATTTTTATGTTTGCCAGAGATGCTAGTATATCACTCTTAAGGGGGATCAGGCCCTGCCATATTGGGTTTTTTTAAATTTTCAACTACTACCCACACACGTGGATATTAGATGAATTTTTTCGGATGACATGACATAGGGTATAACTTAATACGTTTTCTTAAATATGTTCTGTTCGATTACCGTAACTATTATGAACTGTGTTGTCACTCCCAGAAAATAATCAATTATTTTACGTCGGCTATTACAAGCTACAAAATATCAAATGCAGAGAAGCNTTGTCACTCCCAGAAAATAATCAATTATTTTACGTCGGCTATTACAAGCTACAAAATATCAAATGCAGAGAAGCTAAAACAATTAAAGAAAATTAAGGATGGTATTATTCATGCTTTGTCGTGTCAAAAATGGTAATGCACTTTCTGAAATCGAATTTGTGGCGGAAAATCTATAAAAATAATTCGACAAGGACTGACCCCCCTTAATTCCCCTCCTTCCATCATTTAGCAGGTGACCAACGATAGGCGCTCTTGCAAATTAGTATGGGTTTTTATTAGAAACTGCCGATGTTGGCGAAAGCAAATACACAAGAAAATGTTTTATGCTGTTCCCTCTTTGGACAGGATTATCATAAATAAATATATACTGAAACTAAGTATCGCAGTTGTAAAGTTTCAGCCACTATATTTTCAACGACAAAACAAAGTAAACTTACATATCATTAAGATATTTATCTAACCATATTCAACCCCAAATTTGCTTCTTAGAATTAGCAGGGCTTTTTTTTGTCACATATATTGTACTTATTCTGCTGACTGCACATTCCATTTACATATAGTTAGCTTATTTTTCGTATTTAGATGCTGTAAAACTAAGCATATAAAAATGTAAAAATGTAATTCTGATGAAAATGTAGCACACCTGTTAANTTGTCACTCCCAGAAAATAATCAATTATTTTACGTCGGCTATTACAAGCTACAAAATATCAAATGCAGAGAAGCTGTAACAATTCAAGAACATTAAGGATGGTATTATTCATGCTTTGTCGTGCCAAAAATGGTAATGCACTTCCTGAAATCGAATTTGTGGCGGAAAATGTATAAAAATAATTCGACAAGGACTGATCTCCCTTAATTCCCCTCCTTCCATTTAGCAGGTGACCAACGATAGGCGCTCTTGCAAATTAGTATGGGTTTTTATTAGAAACTGCCGATGTTGGCGAAAGCAAATACACAAGATAATGTTTTATGCTGTTCCCTCTTTAGACAGGATTATCATAAATGAATATAAACTGACACTAAGTATCGCAGTTGTAAAGTTTCAGCCACTATATTTTCAATGACAAAACAAAGTAAACTTACAAATCATTAAGATATTTATCTAACCATATTCAACCCCAAATTTGCTTCTTAGAATTAGCAGGGCTTTTTTTTGTCACATATATTTTACTTATTCTGCTGACTGCACATTCAATTTACTTATAGTTAGCTTATTTTTTGTATTTAGATGCTGTAAAACTAAGCATATAAAAATGTAAAAATGTAATTCTGATGAAAATGTAGCACACCTGTTAAAATGGGCATTAAAATATTATGAAATTGCTATTTTATGCACATAACATACATCATCCAATAACAGTGTAAAATGAGTTTCAGATGAGTTACACGAAAACCATAAAAACTAATTAACATAAAATAAAATGCATAAAGAAGCATTTGAATAAAAAACAGACCTAAATAAATTCTGGTTCAACACTTGACATATATTTATAATAGTGCATATTCTTAATACTTTTAAAAATTATAATATAATAAACTTAATAGCATATTCTTTAAATTGAAAATTTTAGCATAGTCGAAGAATTTCAAATAATGCATGACTTTGAGCACTAAAATTATTTAGAAAAAATAAATTACACGCTTATTCTAACATTCTGTAAAAATTTTAATATTTGAAGACAATATATAATATAACTAAAATACCAAAAAAATTTTACATAACTTAAAATAGGAAACATATTAAACATCCTTGAATATATCAATATATAAAAATATTTTGAATACAATATTTGTAGAAACTATACTTGACAAATTAAATAGTTAACATAGTGTGATAGGATTTTATCCATAGACATATCAATCGTTACAGTCGGATAAAAAATCTTACATTAAAATTGTATGAAAAGTTTATAAAACTATTATATAAGAATGATAATCAGGAGACATTATCAAATACACATATTTAAGATATTTAATTGTTTTATATATAAAATATTATCGAAAGATTTTATAATGGAAGTCCATACAAAATTAATTGGGATTATATTTTAGAAGACGAAAGTGTATCAGAACTTAATTAATAAAATCTACATATAAAATATTTAATAAAAATTAGTTTATATCAAACTATTTACAACAGCTTTTAAAGGAACTAGAAGAAAACCTTTTGAATATCACGAAAAATATATTTTTATGGAATTAACTTCATATTAAAAATTCATGAATCTTGTGAGACTAAAAAATCGGAATGTAAAATTGTTGTGAAACTAAAAATTTCTGAACAAAAAAAATGTTTAAATATGATGGGTTTCGAATCTAAAACTTCCTCAGTCTCAAAAAAATCTTCAATGTGGAAAGTTATAAACCTGAAAAATATTAAACCTAAAAATGGGTGGAATGTAAATTTTGGAAAAATTATTAACGTAATTTTTCTCCAATAAAAAATCCAATAGAAAATAAAATATTTTAAATTTCAAAAAGAAAAGAAAATTAATAATTAAATATATTGAACCAGAGAAAAATCTATGAATCCAACAATCACTCAATATGAAAAAGAATTTATTCAAAAAAATTTTCCAATCTAAATGTGAAAAATGTCGGAATTTGCAAAATTGTGATCATGGATTCGGCTCTCAAGACCTCGATTTAAAGAGCCACGAAAATCCCTCGGCCCCATTCATCAGAGAAAATTGCAACTAACACATTTTAGGTAACAAATTTGATAAAATACTTTGAAAATAACATAAGATACATTAAAACCACATTTTACAAATTATTTAAAGTTTCAGTTACCAGTTTTAGTTAATACACCTTAATAAAATACTGTAAAATATTATACTTTTTGTAAAAATGTTACATTGCAAGAAATAATCTAAATAACAATATGAAATGTTATATTAATTATATTTTATTTAAACAATTATCTTCATTGAAAATTTTTATTTTTATAAAAGGATTTCGGAAATATTAATTTTAAGACCATGTATTAACGCCAATAAAAATTATTTTGGAAGAAACAAGTGAAAAATTAATTATTCTGTTAAATCAAGAATATAAAATAGAATAAAGGAATTTTATAAAAACTAAACATAATTGTAAAATTTACTGTACAGAATAAAAATATCACAAATTTACATAGGCCAACCTAAAAGATAAATGTAATTATGGAATAAAATATATTACTAGAATTCTTAATACCTTTTGACACAAATTTTTAATAGAAATTAAAACTGCGTAGGAAATATTGAACCTTTTATAAATGGGAAAAGTTCTCTATACTGGTAGTGATTTCATTTATAATAACTTAATATTTAAACACATTTCACATAATTTATTTTACCTTTATTTATGGGTAATGAAAATACATTATTTTTGAAAGGTTCTTGCAATACGGGGTGAATGCTTAAGTGAAATATTTTGATCATATACCATTGCTTCACTATGCCATCACAGAAAACCAAGCCTGAGAAACAAAGAAGGAACACAAAAAAAAAAAAAAAAANATATATAAATAAAACGTATAATCAGTCCCAAAAGTAATTTTGTCAGATAAATACCAAAACTATGTTGAACAAAATTCCTTGTGGGATTGCTTACACATTTCATTTATATATTTAGACTTAAATTACTCTCGGATCGTATTTTTTTTTTTGGTTCGTTCTTTGTGTCTCAGACTTAGTTTTCTGTGACGACATAGTGAAGCAATGGGGTATGTTCCAAATATTTCACTTAATCGAAAATACATGTTGTTAGTCTAAGATAATTTTCATAAAATGCCAGACTATTTTTACGAGTTTAAACATGAAAAATAAAACTCAACTTCATGAACAAAGAATGTAAACAATGAACATAAGCAAAAAATAATGCATAATAACAGGAAAAAAAATTAAATTTATGAAAGTATATTAAAAATTGGCAGATTTAATTGGAGGCAGCAACAACAAATTAAGCAGTATGTGTTCATAAAAAATCTACTTTTAGTAACCATGTGGAAATATTTGATAATTTAGACTATTTTATTCTTGATGAAATGTTAGTTTTTGATACTTGGAAAAAAAAAAGGTAGATTTTGGATTTTGGCAAGCAAATGTGTGGAAACTGTGGAAGACAATATTTTCTTTCGTTGAAAGGAGTGCCGCTTAAAGGAAAATATAAGATATACACAAGATGTATGAAATAATTTGTAGTTTGGCTAACATAATAAAGGAAGCAGCAGATATATGACTAACCCTTCGGCGCAGGCGCTCTGACACACACCGCATTGCAGGTGCAGGCCGGCCACGCACCGCGTGCAGTTGGCGTGCGTGACGCACTCTGCGCAGGCGTGCGGGCAGGCTGCACAGGCGCGCTGGTGTGGGTAGTACCCCGCTGGGCAGCGGCCCACGCACCGCGAGCCGTGCAGGATCAGCGGCGATGCGCACGAGAGGCAGCGCGCCTGCGTAGGCCCGTCGCAGGTGTCGCAGGTCGAGTGGCATGGCCGGCAGTGGCCCTCACTCCAGTACTCCCCTGCGGGCAGACCCAGATACATGTGACACTTGCGCCGATTTCACATGTCCCTTGGCGGGAAAGACTTATTGTCTAAAGTGAATGCTTAACATGATTCCCTATATCTAAAATATACAACTTCAAATAATATATATTATATAAAAATGTATTTATTCCTGCAATCATAACAATATTCGAAAAATTTTTTGATAGTCTAAATTACTGAATATATTTGGTGTAGACTTACATGTTTCCTAATTCAAGGGTCGATCCAGAGTGGTTCGCGGGGAGGGGGGTCACCAGAGACATAATTTCCCCTGTCCTCAAATCCTTACAATTACATGAAAACAACCTGTAAATGTCCTAAAACTAAAATGAAATAATCTCAGAATTTTTTAAGATACTAATTTAATTTTACTAATTTAATAGTGCTTCCTATAATCTTGAGATTTCCCTCCAGCCATGCCACGAATATAAAGTCTAGACATGCACAGTGGTTATATGACCTCCCAAATCGAAACTCCATATTCTGATTTTATGAATACTTATAAATGGAATTACTGTACATCTGTTTTATAAATCTGAATTTTTCTGAAATTTTTGTAAAATGTTCGAATTGCTCTTGAGCAATGGCAGTTTTTGAGAAAGGTAATTTGCAGTTATTTGCTAAATATGCACTGTAAAATGTTTTTTTTGGTGCAAAATACTGGAAATATTAATATCATCTAGTTTTATTTCATATATGTGTATGTATTATATTTTTTTGCTGAAGCAGACTATTAAGTCATGCTTTATTAATACTATTATTGTTTTATGTTATATGGCTAAGAATTTACTTCTATAGTAATTATAATATGTGACCATTTTAAGTGTTTATTTTTTAAGAAAATGTAATTTTTAATCATTATCAATATTTTCAGGGACTGACAGTAGCTCATAACAGCGGTAACGGTTTTGTAGCTTCGAAATCTGCCGAAATGCTAAATTAATAATTACATATTTCTAAAAACCATCAAAATTACATTAATCCGAAATATGCTTGTTAACATGGCAAGGATTGTGTGACAAAATTAGATATTTTAATATTTCTTTCATGCATATTCCAGTAGTAAGCATTGTTAATTAAATTTCGTATCCCAAGTTTGCATTTTTTTTCTCATATTTCTGTATTAAATCAAAATGGCGTGATTACGGAAGAATAATTCACCATATTTGTTTATGGAAGGCTAGAAAAACCTTAGTTCCATATAATTCAGCTTTGCCATCTGAGGAAAACACAAATAACTTAAACGTTCATTGATGCGTTGGGAAGTCACATTATACATTTCATTTGGTCAAGAAAACCTTCAATACCAAGCAACTTTCGTTGTCTCGCTGTTACTTGAAATAACGCTCAGACCTATCGTCAAGCAGGTACTTGCCGTTTTTGAGCATCATTAATACTTTCTGGCTAACACTGAAATTCTCGGATAGACATTGCTATTTCATGACAGATTTGCAGCTTTAGTTCCTAATGTTATCAAATATATTTTTATTTTTCCCGCTTCTTGAGGGGAGGTTAGTTGTGTAACAGGTTACGTACAATGATAAATAAAACTTGCATTTTAATACGATACATACATCAAAAGGTTATTGAGGATATGAAAACGGCACTTCGTGGTTTAAAGGTGCCTAACGACCATCCAAGAAGGTTTCTTGATTACTGTGAGTTACTATTTTAACGACCTATTATTTTTAGAATAAACTTTTATGAGCCTATCCCTCCCATTCATAAATGTCTTACGATGGAAACTGTAAACCACCTTAGCACCAGTAAATATATTTTCACCTAAGTGTTTTTTTGGTACCTAATATAATATTTATGGTAATCATAATAATTTAACAGAGCTTTAATGATTTGCAGCTGAAAAAATTTCCTGTAGTGTTATTTGTAAATAGGCAATTGAAATTATTCCAATTGTATTTAACGTTGTAAAGCATCAGAGTTAAGGACATAGAAATCCACTTCAGTAACGAAATTGCGGTTTTTTAACTTAAAAAAAATAATTGTTAATTTTTATGTTTAAATGATTGGCATTAATTTAATGGCAAAAAATTTAATAAAATTACATCATTGTAAGTTTTTAAAAGTGTGTAACTAATACAGAAATTATCAGTAAATTATTTCATAATGACTAGCATATCTACTGGTTCCAAAGAGTACGCAATTAGCTCTCACAAATTTCTACGTCGAAGCAACACACTTACTGTAATGCTAAAGTGCGGGTGGCATAGCTACCAACTATGCAGGGGCTCGTCAGCCAATAACATGCATAGCAGTGTTGGAGATTCAGTAGCAGAGTCGCTCTCACTGGTATATGCTGAAATGTGAGTAGTTGGTAACGGTCAACTAAGCCCTCCAGAGAGTCGTTCTTAGTTTCATGTATTTTCCCTTCTCGCGTAAAATTTAACGTTGCCATTCACCTAGCCACACATATTCATGTTCCACTCACGTTTCCCACAAAATTGTTAAAAATACGTTTGTGTTACTGTTAGCCCAATTCCTACATACGCTTATACAAGAAACCAATTAAAATATGATGATTTTCATTACAAAACTTCTCATGTACATTTTAAATGAATTGTCAGGAAATCAAAAAAACTAACATTTATTATCATCACAAATGGTTCGGACTTGTAGTACGGCATCGCTGCTGAGTATGTATGCATTTTATATAAATACGCTTACGGATTTTTGTGAAAAANTCGGACTTGTAGTACGGCATCGCTGCTGAGTATGTATGCATTTTATATAAATACGCTTACGGATTTTTGTGAAAAAATGAGGAAGAATGACGGAGGTAGTATGATTTGGAACGGACACAGGCGTTTGCAGGAGTGCGCGGTTGAATGCAAGAGTGCAGAGGCGAATGGAGGAGCGCACAGGTAATTTCAGGAGCTCCCATGCGAGTGCAGAAACTTGCAGGTGGATTCAGGGACGTGCATGTTAATGAAGAAGCGCACAGATGGGCGTAGAGGTACGGGGAAGAATGCCGGGTCTCACCTGCGCCGCAGCAGCCCTCGCCACGCGACTGACAGCCGCCACGCCGGTCTGGCGCCCAGCCCTCGACGCAGGCGGTGCAGGTGGCGTCCTCGTCGCAGGTGGCGCAGCCCCGCGGGCAAGGCACGCACTCCCTGCGCCGGCGATCGGCGCGCCAACCGGGCGTGCAGGCGCGCACGCAGCTGCCGTTGGCCGCCGCGAACCGCTCCGGCGCGCACGTGATGCAGGCCGCCTCGCCATCGCCGCTGCACATATCGCACGACTCGTGGCACGGCGAACACCTGCGCATGCGCCAGCCGCTACAACTGAGGCCTGCTGCACACTAGGCAAGCTTATTCTCAACTACGTGTAAATGCAGTGAGGATATTCGTACAGGTATCTAGACAGTTGGGAAAGGGGTGTGTGTTTTCCGTTTTATTAACACCTCTAAGCCCCAAAAGTGTTCTATAGAAACTTTTTCAAAAAATTTTAAATGCGAAATTTTGTAACTTGGTTTATGTATGACACAATAATAATTCCTTGATTAAATCCAGTAATGTGTAAATTACAGTACACCAAGAAGAAGAAAAATCTGGTTTTGAATAATGTATATTGTAGAATTATGTATCATGGCACGTGAAGCTTTAATAGAAATCTGCGAGGGCATATGTGCTCACAAATTAATTACTTTCATAGTTCTGAGTGTATATTCACGCAACATTTCATGGAAATGTACTTTAGTTACAGACATTCCAAACGGTGCAAATACAGTGAAATCCCGATATTTCGCATCCCGATTATTCGTATATCCCGCTAATTCGTACAAATTTGCCAGTCCCTTGAGAAAATCCCTTTAATTCGTAAAAAAAACAATGCATTCCGGTCCCCTTAATAATACGTATTTATTTTGGTGCTCGAGCTTAATTAAAACGTCTTATAATTCTTATTTCCAACTTAAAAATCTCGTTAACTCGTAATGTTTTTAACCCTAGACTGTACACCAGCTCTAGATTTATGTAATTTGGGCAGGGTAAAAAAGACCGGAAGGGTACTGAGGGACGTAGGAGGGTTTGAAGAGCAGGTAATTACGGCGAGTAGGCTGTGAGGCGATGTGTCTGTGATTCCCAGAACTAAGAGGCACCTTGGTGTCCGGTCTACGGTTATGAGAGGGTAGGAAGGAGCAGAGCGAGTGAAAAGTTAGTCAGTTCGGTCTTAGCCATGCCTCCGAAAAGAGCTAATAAGTGTCTTTCCATTAGAGAAAAAAAAGAAATCATTAACGCCGTGGCCGGTGGTGATAAACAAATTGACGTGTCCAAACGTTATAACGTTCCTCCTTCCACAATAACATCAATTCTGAAGAACAAGGACAAAATCGCCTCCCAGACATCGGACAGCAAAGTAAAGCGCTTTAAGATTGGTGAGTATCCACAACTAGAAGAGAATTTAAAACAGTGGTTTGCGCAAGCACAGAATTCGAGTGTACCAGTTGGAGGAAACATTTTAAGAGAAAAAGAAAAAGTTTTCGCAGGAAAAATGGGAATTTAAGACTTTCATGAGAGTGATGGTTGGTTTCATAGGTTTAAAAAAAAGCACACCATAAAGTTTAAGAAGCTTAGTGGGGAAAGTGCGAGTGTATCGGCCGACGTTCGTTCTGAGTGGAAAGACGAATTGGGAGAAATAATCGATTCTTATGAGCCCAACAACATTTTTAATGCAGATGAGACGGGGTCATTTTATAAGTGTCTCCCCGACCGATCAATGTGTTTTAAGGAAGAAAAGTGTCATGGCGGAAAAAATAGTAAAGAACGTGTTACCCTATTTTTGGCCGCCAACATGGATGGATCTGAGAAATTAAGACCGCTCATGATAGGCAGATCAGCCAAACCAAGATGTTTTAAAAACTTAAAAACTTTTCCGACGACTTATCGTGCAAACAAAAAAGCGTGGATGATGGGCGAATTATTCAAGGAATGGATACGATCAGTAAATACTGATATGGAGAAAAGGCAGCGAAAAATTCTACTTTTCATGGATAATTGTACGGCCCACAACAATACCCCACCGCTCAGTCATGTTAATGTTGTGTTTTTGCCTGCCAACACTACTTCTAAGCTGCAGCCTCTAGACCAGGGCATAATTAAAACGTTCAAAACCTTTTACCGCAAGGAAGTAGTGATGCAACTCCTTGACAGCATCGAGGATGGGAAGGATCATAAAATCACCTTATTTTCAGCCATGAACATTGCTCACAAGGCGTGGCAAAGTGTTAGCGAAAGCACAATAAAAAACTGTTTTCGTGCTTGTGGATTCACGAAGGTGGAACTTTCATCAGCAGTTACTGAACAAGACTTAGAATGCCCTGTGAATTGGAATCGTCTTCCTCAAAATGAAGAAAATTCTATAACGTTTGAAGATTTCGTCCATTTTGACGATGGCCTAGCGGTAGCGGGGATTCTAATTGATGACGAAATTTTGGGTCCATCTCAGAACATTGATGGTGAAGGTGATGACGATGATGATGTGCCGACAATTACACCTAAATGGGCTAAACAATACAACAACAACGTGCGCCATTTCTTAGCGAAATCAGACGTTGGCGATGAAGTATTTTCTGCTTTGAACATGCTTGACAAAGCCATCGACAATATCCGTCTGCAAGGCTTCCACCAAAAGAAAATTACAGAATTTTTTTTAAACATAAATTTTTTATGTGTTTTTTATTGTAATTATTGATTTATATATACATATGTATACATAATATATAGCCAAGCATGTTTTATTACATATTAATGCAAATTGGCATTAATCTCGTTATTATGTATTTTTAATTTTTTTGCTCCCGATTATTGGTAATCCCGCTAATTCGACTATCTCGATAATTCATATTTAACATTCAGTCCCTTNATTTTTTTGCTCCCGATTATTGGTAATCCCGCTAATTCGACTATCTCGATAATTCATATTTAACATTCAGTCCCTTGACAATACGAATTATCGGGATTCTACTGTATTTAAAATTGTTCGTTGATAAAACTTTATTCTTACAGTGAATCATAAAAGTAATAAATTTCCACACAAGAGTTCAAAGAAAGTTTCCTTGACGCTAGTACCGTAATATCACTTTTATTACAAATAAAGTAAAACACATATTTTTTTACAATTCTTTAAATGTCATGTCCTAATCGTTGCCTTGGAATTAC
Organism: Clitarchus hookeri; assembly: GCA_002778355.1. Lineage (NCBI taxonomy): Eukaryota > Metazoa > Arthropoda > Insecta > Phasmatodea > Phasmatidae > Clitarchus > Clitarchus hookeri. The sequence continues at coordinate 123,166 of NQII01006532.1, forward strand.
ACATCACACGTCATATATACCACAATTCGTTTTCAATGAGAAATCTCAGTTTACTGTTGCAGTTATGTCTATGAAGGAGCTTCCCTCCAACCCATTTTATAAAATGAACTTGTGTCTACGTCACTAAATTTTAATATTAATTTGTAATATAAGTATAAACTTATGAATAATACTAATTATTAAGGGAGGTAAGCGTAAATGAAAACAGAGATTTCAAACAGGTTTATTAAAAACATTATTTAAGCTTGGAACTATGGGTGGTGTGATTTTGGTACCAAAAATAAAGAAGCAAAACAGTCACTTATAAAGGTCACAAAATCATCTGTGCTTGCCACCAAAATGGCCTCACTGGCCAGCAACTTTGAGAAACGTCGCATGCCAATCAATGCATGAGGAGCAAATATACTGACGGTAGCTCAACATGTCGGGCCTCATGCCTAATACAATGGCCAATCGTGCACAGCTCCCATGCCCAGAACTTCATGCAACCAATAACCGAACGACTATGCTTACACTAAAGGATCATCCACGATATTTCACTTCTGTATAATTCATTACCTGTTCTGTGATCTCGCAGTCCCGGGTTTGAGTAACTATGAAAATACTATTTAACGGGAAGTTAGCAGCAACATTGACTGGACCTACAAAACCATGACAATACTAGCAAAAATGCAACTTTAAAATGCCGGAGATATGAAATTAATTATTTTTCACCAACAAAATCAAATAATAATAAAATCTGAAATAGGAGATCTAATAAAAAGGGATAACTCTACAATAGATTCCATTTAGTAACCTTAAAGGACCACGGTGGTGTAGTGTTAATACCGCTTGCCACCCATCACGGTGAACAGGGTTAGATGCCAGAGGGTTAAAATGTGGATTTCCGTAAGTGAGGAAATAGGCAGACGTAACAGTTATCTATTGGGTATTCTCGGGATACCTTTTTCCGCAACATTGCATTCCACCGATCCTTCAGCTTTAGCTCACTACACTTCTATCTTCATCAAATACCTCAGCCGTTAAGCGCAACACAAAACTTGCTCACTCACTCTCATTTTTCTACTTTAAGAAGCCGTGTAGTTGGGCAATCGATATAATTGCAGGTCACTAGAAAACAATTATCTTTTGAAAGGTTGCAAATTTTATTCGCAGAAATGGCATTTAAGAAACGTTTCATCCCGATGTGGATTATTTGATACCTCTGTAAGTTTCTTGTTCAGAGTATACTAATTACAAAAAAATTCATAGAGCAATTTTAAATGCAAAATGACGAAAACGAAGTCGCCACAAATGTGGGCAAAACTCATATCCCTCTGTTGTAACAGAAATGTTAAAAATCCCATAGTTGTACGCTAAACTACTGAACATCAGTAGTAGTAGCATAAAGTTCCTTCGGGTGCAGGATTCATGAGTCAGAGCTCGGAGCCACCCGTCACCTCGGTTGTTGAGGTGGCATGGGGCGGCCATGTTGTGATGGCACCCGACCACCATATTGGATCTTGGTGACTTTGACCTTGGCCCATGACCTTGGCCTTGACACTGAACCCAATTTTTTTAAATCGCAGAAAAACTAAAAAAAAAAAATGAAAAACCCAGTAACAAATAACGNACTACTGAACATCAGTAGTAGTAGCATAAAGTTCCTTCGGGTGCAGGATTCATGAGTCAGAGCTCGGAGCCACCCGTCACCTCGGTTGTTGAGGTGGCATGGGGCGGCCATGTTGTGATGGCACCCGATCACCATATTGGATCTTGGTGACTTTGACCTTGACCCATGACCTTGGCCTTGACATTGAACCCAATTTTTTTAAATCGCAGAAAAACTAAAAAAAAAAAATGAAAAACCCAGTAACAAATAACTTTAACGTCATACCCATCCTACTACACTTACCTAACCCGCTCCTCTCCCCCATCTCCCCCCACCAATCATAAAAAAATAGCAAAAAATAGAAAAATTGATTCTGAAAATCGAAGAACACATAATGTTTAACTCACACTCATATCACCTCCCTCACCTCACACTCTCTCCGCTACCACCCCCTCCTAAACATACAAAATCGAGAAAAGCCACAAAAATAAATTCTGAAAAATCGAGTAGCTTACAACATTATACACTCTTCCCTTGTTCGCCCCACCACTACCTACCCTCACCCCCCTTTCACAAAAAAAATTAATCCCCTGGCTTTTAAAAATTATCCCTCCACCTATACCAATCAATCGTATCTGCCCATTGGCCACTAAATTACGACTTTAAATTATATTTTTCTTTTTCCCAGTAATGGACACTACATATATATAATTTGCTTGTTACTGCTTTTTTAGCATCTACCACCAGAGATCTCCCATGTCGTCGATGAGGGTGAAGTGAGGTCAGTATGGAGCAGTGCCGAAATTATAGGGAGGTGAAGTGGGGGATCGCCGAGAAAACCCGCCGACAAGTGGCATCGTCCGGCACGGTTCCCACATGCGAAAATCCAGGAGCAACCCCGCCGGGAATCGAGCCCGGTACGCTTTATGTGTGAGGCGAGTTTTCTAACCACTACACCACCACGACCCCGAGGACTTGTGTATAGTTAACGGGGTAGGGGGGCTCAATTCGAACGGCAAGCTTCATGATGTGAAACCTTATTGAAAATAAAGTTGCAAATATATGGGAAACTTTATACCTAAACTTNACCTTATTGAAAATAAAGTTGCGAATATATGGGAAACTTTATACCTAAACTTAATATTATGGAAACGCAAGTCTTTGAGAATTGTGGTATAAAACTTTATTTTTACGAAATATCGGAAAAGAAATGAAATGATATTAAAATTCTCCGAACATCATTTATTTAATTGGGGTCTTCAACCTAAGAGGAAAATCTCATTAATACTTCTCACCATAATGAAAATAACAGGGGTTGCCACCCTTTTATTGCAGACAACTTTTTTACCGTCATGATTTATTGAGCTGTGTAAAATATTTAATAAAAATGGCGCCCTTGTTTCAACCACACGGTACTCACTTTTTTCCTGTAAAAGACACACAAAACTTTCGGCGGTATTGATATTGTTCCAGACGCGTAGGCAATAACAATACTACGTCTGTCACCAGAAACGAACAGTCAGCTTCAGTACTGCAAGATTATCAATGAATGGTACATATGTTTACAGCAAGTGTTAAAAATGTCCTCCACCATCGCCGTGGTAGTGGGCACAGCAGCATACTATAGCATACACATGTAGGTAGTATTGCCGACTTTCGAAACGGTGCTATCACAATATTTTAGGGTGAATTACAAATATCCATGAAATCATCTGCTTGATCATACAACGCGACTGAAAAATTAAATTAAAAAGCAATCTCTTTATCTGAGCAATTTTGGTTGACAACAGCCACAGAATGTCATTCTTTGTAAATTCTATAAAAACACACTTCAGCCAATTACCAAAATTCAGTTTACATATAAGAACTATAACCAACACTAGAAACTTATTGTCCTAAATATAATGTGACGCTACTTTCCAAAATGACTTTTCGCTAAAGTTTCAGAGGTGATGTGTCTTATTTACGAAATCACTAAGTCACGCTGAAAAAAAAAACTGGCATTTAGTCATAATATAATGACGTTACGAAATATGTGATTTTGCAGTTTTTTAATTGGCATCTTAAAAGGCAGCATTCACCAACATTATTAAATTTTTCCTATGAGAAATTATTTTTAACTTTCAAAACTGCACCATTTGAAACTTTTTATTTTACAATTTTAAAAGTATCATAACAGTATCTTGAATTTTAATTTTAGTCCAACACCTTAACTTAAAAATTTGACGTCTGCTTTCTTTTTCTGTATTATTTTGGGATATAGTTTTTACACAAGTCTTTACATTTTTAATGTTTTTGTCACTCCAACTAAATTAAGATTACACGAAATAATAATTATGCTATCGAAAATTATAAATCGTATTATTAGCGAAGTGTGTTTAACCTATTTGAATTAAATGCGCGTTTATATACTTTTCCACTAGTTTCCGGTACGAATATTGGACAATTGTTGTTGACTACAGAAAATATGACGTGGAACATGAGTGATGAACTTAAAATTATTGTCCTCCTGATAAAAGTTTCTCTCTCGTCTCTTGCTACTTTTACAACGAAATAAAAAGTTTTCTGGTGGCTGCGTTTATATTGTTCTTGTACCAGATGAAAAATGGCGCAAATTCTTACCCAAACTTGTTAAACCTAAAATAAACGTTATTTTTTCGGGAAAATAGGTTTGTGAAATTAGAAAAATAACTCTCTCTGCGTCCTAATAAAACACGAGCACCACCTAATCTTGGCAGAATTCCATTCCATTATTTTATGGCGTATCTTTCAAATTCTTCTGTCAATTTACTACTGTGTCTGGTTTTAAAATGCCAGCTCTGACAAATATATTTTCGAGAAAAAAATTATCAAGACAAGATATAAATAAAAACAGTTATTAAAATAATTTCAATTTTCTCCAAATCAAAAGGTATTTCATACAAAAATTGTATAACTGAAACGGGGAAATAATACTGCTGGGGAGTCAGCCTTATAGCATTATTTATCAGTGAGATACGAGTACTAACATCAGTTTTTAAAATGGTACCATGTATCTTTTGGTCAAAAGTTAAATGAAGCTCGACAATACCTATTTAAACCTGTAGCACAGTGTACACTTTCACAACACGAACATTGAATACGACACCGAAAGTGGGATATTTACTGAACGTTTGCACTACTATCCATATGGTACTTCGAGGGGTATAACATTCAGATTAGATGTTCAAAGTGGTGACCATTGGCAAAGATGCACAAGTTCAGTCGCTGATTGAATGACAACACTGATCCCTCAAGTGTTGCCTGCTGAAGAACATTACAAGCACGCACAATACGTTCCTGCATGTTCTCTGGAGTTGCTGGAATATCTCGAATAGACAGCGTCTTTGAGGAAACCCCAGAGGAAAAAGTCCCGGGGGTTAACAACAGAAGACCGAGCAGGCCATTGAATGGGTACTCCACGACCAATCCGCCTGCCAGGATACTTTCTGTCCAGAACCCGACGTGCATACACGGAATTATGTGCTGGGAATCCATCGTGCTGGTACCACATTATCATTCTGTTCCTTGGAGGTATATCCTCCAGACGAACAGGGAGAATTGTTTGTATGAAGGTGGCATACTTCCTGCCGTTTCTGTTACAGTTCTGGAAATAAGGCCCTATAATCTTATTGCCAATGATCCCACACCTGACGTTAACTCTCCATTAACGCTGATGGTCCACCTGTCGAAGCCATCGTGAGTTCTCGACGGCCCAATAATGCATTTTTCTCGTATTCACTTGGCCTGAGTTGGAGAGCGACGATTCATCGGTAAAAAGAATATCTGAANTTTAGGGTGAATTACAAATATCCATGAAATCATCTGCTTGATCATACAACGCGACTGAAAAATTAAATTAAAAAGTAATCTCTTTATCTGAGCAATTTTGGTTGACAACATCCACAGAATGTCATTCTTTGTAAATTCTATAAAAACACACTTCAGCCAATTACCAAAATTCAGTTTACATACAAGAACTATAACCAACACTAGAAACTTATTGTCCTAAATATAATGTGACGCTACTTTCCAAAATGACTTTTCGCTAAAGTTTCAGAGGTGATGTGTCTTATTTACGAAATCACCAAGTCACGCTGAAAAAAAAAACTGGCATTTAGTCATAATATAATGACGTTACGAAATATGTGATTTTGTAGTTTTTTAATTGGCATCTTAAAAGGCAGCATTCACCAACATTATTAAATTTTTCCTATGAGAAATTATTTTTAACTTTCAAAACTGCACCATTTGAAACTTTTTATTTTACAATTTTAAAAGTATCATAACAGTATCTTGAATTTTAATTTTAGTCCAACACCTTAACTTAAAAATTTGACGTCTGCTTTCTTTTTCTGTATTATTTTGGGATATAGTTTTTACACAAGTCTTTACATTTTTAATGTTTTTGTCACTCCAACTAAATTAAAATTACACGAAATAATAATTATGCTATCGAAAATTATAAATCGTATTATTAGCGAAGTGTGTTTAACCTATTTGAATTAAATGCGCGTTTATATAATTTTCCACTAGTTTCCGGTACGAATATTGGACAATTGTTGTTGACTACAGAAAATATGACGTGGAACACGAGTGATGAACTTAAAATTATTGTCCTCCTGATAAAAGTTTCTCTCTCGTCTCTTGCTACTTTTACCACGAAATAAAAAGTTTTCTGGTGGCTGCGTTTATATTGTTCTTGTACCAGATGAAAAATGGCGCAAATTCTTACCCAAACTTGTTAAACCTAAAATAAACGTTATTTTTTCGGGAAAATAGGTTTGTGAAATTAGAAAAATAACTCTCTCTGCGTCCTAATAAAACACGAGCACCACCTAATCTTGGCAGAATTCCATTCCATTATTTTATGGCGTATCTTTCAAATTCTTCTGTCAATTTACTACTGTGTCTGGTTTTAAAATGCCAGCTCTGACAAATATATTTTCGAGAAAAAAATTATCAAGACAAGATATAAATAAAAACAGTTATTAAAATAATTTCAATTTTCTCCAAATCAAAAGGTATTTCATACAAAAATTGTATAACTGAAACGGGGAAATAATACTGCTGGGGAGTCAGCCTTATAGCATTATTTATCAGTGAGATACGAGTACTAACATCAGTTTTTAAAATGGTACCATGTATCTTTTGGTCAAAAGTTAAATGAAGCTCGACAATACCTATTTAAACCTGTAGCACAGTGTACACTTTCACAACACGAACATTGAATACGACACCGAAAGTGGGATATTTACTGAACGTTTGTACTACTATCCATATGGTACTGCGAGGGGTATTAAAATTCAGATTAGATGTTCAAAGTGGTGACCATTGGCAAAGATACACAAGTTCAGTCGCTGATTGAATGACAACACTGATCCCTCCAGTATTGCCTGCTGAAGAGCATTACAAGAACGCACAATACGTTCCTGCATGTTCTCTGGAGTTGCTGGAATATCTCGAATAGACAGCGTCTTTGAGGTAACCCCAAAGGAAAAAAGTCCCAGGGGTTAAGGTCAGAAGACCGAGCAGGCCATTGAATGTGTACTCCACGACCAATCCGTCTACCAGGATACTTTCTGTCCAGAACCCGACGTGCATAAACGAAATTGTGTGCTGGGCATCCATCGTGCTGGTACCACATTATCATTCTGTTCCTTGGAGGTATATCCTTCAGAAGAACAGGATGAATTGTTTGTATAAAGGTGGCACACTTCCTGCCGTTTTGGTTACCATTCAGGAAATAAGGCCCTATAAATTTATTGCCAATGATCCCACACCTGACGTTAACTCTCCATTAACGCTGATGGTCAACCTGTCGAAGCCATCGTGGGTCCTCGAAGGTCCAATAATGCATTTTTCTCGTATTCACTTGGCCTGAGTTGGAGAGCGACGATTCATCGGTAAAAAGAATATCTGAAAAAAGTTCGTGTTGGCGATAATTGGATGCTGTGCCCATTGACAGAACTCTACATGATTCTGGAAATCATTCGCGTGTAATTCTTGGTGTAAGTGTACATGATAGCGATGGAACGTATTACGCTTAAGAATGCGATGTGCACTCGTTTTCAGAAGGAACATTTTGGCTTCAAGTTGGCAAGTGCTGACGTGTGTATTAACTGTTACAGTAGCAAAGAACAGCAACCTCAGCCGCTTGATCTGTGCGAGTTCTACGACGATTGCGTTGCTGTGGGTTCAAATTGCCCGTTTCACAAAGCTTCACAACGAGACGGGACTATATCAGCGTGGACGGTGGGGCATTGTCCGGGTATTGCTCTCTGTAGAGTTCCTCCGCATGAGTAGAATTACGCCGACCTTCAACAGAATGAACGAGTGAGCAAATCAAGCTATTGATAATGGTAATAACAGAACTGTGTGTGTGTGTGTGTTTCAGTACAACTCACTTGAACGTACTACACTGTGCTGTAAAACAATACGAACACATTCATCTGCTCACTTAATACTCCATAGATGAGCAGCATTTCTACCTTCTTGTTGTTGGAGTATATTTCCGTTACGACAACCCTTACCTTGCAGTGTACTGTATTCGACTATACACGGATGACTGATTGAGTAGTCGTCACGTCACGTGTGTTCCTTTGTTTCCTCTAAGCGCAACCTCTATGGAATGGAGCACGCAATTCTGGGTAGCTGCACTATTTACATCACCTCTGCTTCAAATGCAGAGCATCAACGTCATACTGTACTGTACCATGCAGCGCAATAGTGCCGCAAGGCATCACAGAACGGGTCTTCATGAACACTTCTGAGTCCCAGTGTCTGTGGCGGTTTTTAACGATCTGTTTATTAGACTGGTACATTGTTATACATTTTTGAATACGTCTTGACGAGCTTCATTTAACTCTTGACCAATAGATACATGGTGGTATTTAAAAAACTGATATTAGTACTCGCATCTTACAAATAAATAATGCTTTAAGGCTGACTCCCCAGCAATATTATTTCTCCCTTATAGTTATACAATTTTTGTATGAAACACTTTTTTATTTGGAGCTCCAGTTCTGAGTTATTGTGGGTGGTCAAGACAAATGGGACATCCTGTGTGTATATATATTCATTTGTTATAATATATATTTTTGAATTGTCCTCAAACAAGAAGAAATTGACTCTGGTCCCTTTTCACAAAATCCGATATTATATATATATACACATACATACATAATTAAGAGAAAGTTCAATTCCTGTATCACACCTGTCGGCCCCTTATTATGTAGAAGCAAGTTAAATGATACTGATTGTATCTCAGAACAATAACAATATTGAAAATACTCCACAAGTGTTAAAAGCTGGAAAAAAATCAGTTCAGTACATGCCGCATCAAGTAGTGGACTCTGAAATCAAGTTATCTCTATTTGGAAGCGTGAATAACAGCATTCTTCCACAAACGATTATAGATAACGTTACGTTAACGGGATGTGAAAAATCGCGAGGAAGCGATCACGCTTTACAGATCTCACTTCACATTTAAAACTTGACACCCAAGAGCGGAGATCATATTCTCTCAATTTTGATACTGACGATAAACAACAAACTAGTGATCTTGAAGTGGCACATATATGAGTTTAACAACTACATATACCGAAATGAATACCTTTATTCAATATACAAATCAAGTAAAAACAAACGATATTTTATTTGAAGGTACGTTGCACGACTATACCAGATGAATCAGTCGCACCTTTCGATTCTAATCTATACAACGCGTTAGTTCAAACCTGACGAGAAAACAATTGATTTTATCATTGAACCTCTTACTACATACAGTTAGATAGTTCATTGAGAATTCGCGCGCGGGGCGAGGTGCTTACCTTTCGATGTTACGGTACGTGTTTATGAGATGGACATCAATCTAAAATGCACTCAGATTCCTGTTCATTTTTTTTTACAGTTAAATATGAGGCATTAATTAGCGTTTATCTACGTAAAAACTCTATTGGTGAAAAGCAAATACAGATCTTTGTCACATTTCAGTCTTTACTGGTTGCTCATATTCAAGAGTTTGTAGGAGCGGCTTCACGTCTTTCATATTGAGGCTAAGAGTGTCGGAACGTCTTGATTATTGTGGGGTTCGAACCACTTATTTTCGACTCGGTGATGAAATTCTGAGTCGTGACCTGCGTAGGTAAAATAGAAGCGACTTAAAGACACTTACTCTTGGATCACTCGTTTAGTGACCTCAAGTAAATGTCGTAATAATGTCCACAATTTGTATGCAAATGACAGCAAGAATTAATTTGCTTCGGAATGTTTATCGTTCGTATTTTTTGTCGACGAGGTCGACAAATTGGAAAGTGTTTCGTGGACTGAAGCAAACGAGCAGTAAAACTGTGTGGAGATGCATAACACGGCAACGTAATTAGTTAAAAGGAAATTAATTTCCAAAAAGGCAATTTTATGAGTACATTTCCCGTGATAATTATAATTAAAATTTTAGGACGAAATATTTATAGAATATATTTTTTAAAAATGTAGGCTAATTAAAAACTTAATTATAGAGACAGAATGTGACAAATGTTAAGTATTGTAAAAAAAAGTGGGGTTCTGGAAGTTGTAAACGTTTACACCATTGTATCTTTAAAAATATTCTGTACTAGAATTTTTATTTATGTTAATAGGGAAAAAAATTCACATGAAAAAATCAAATTTTGAAAATATTAATAGTTTAAAACAAATAAATGTTTCCTTCTTTAGGGTGTTTACGGTAAACTGAGCACTTTCGAATCCATGCTTAAGATCTATTTGTATGCATATTGTGTATTCTTCCACTACATATAAAATTAACATTTCCATGGGTCTGATCGCTTTATTAATATGTCGATCAAGTGAACTTGTAAAATTATTACAAAAGTAAATATTTTAATAATATGCAATTTCTTTAACTTATATGCATTAAAAAAGAAAATCACAAGAAATTATTTTGGTATTCACAAATTTTTATCCAACACTTTAAATTCAACATTGAAATATGGAAATACTTTTCATCCATCAATAGCAACTTTAATAGGCACATGCCAGTTTAGTGCACCCGTTAAAATATATGAAAGTAGGGGTTGTGACATTTTTCAAATGTGGATATACAAAGTGTTAAATAAACGTGAACAGCCTATATTTGTCATTTCCTATACGTAGTTCAGAGATGAGATTGTAGAATAATCTGGTCCATGCCAAGAGAAGGAGCATGACTATCTGGGCAACCGAGCAACAAACTCTATTAATCATTGTGGAGCTGCAAAAAAATATCTTAGAGAAAATGACGAATCACTCAATTATACAAACAGAATGACAAAAAATTATTCAAAATTCAAATAATTATATTGTAAGGAAATATTTAAGAATATTAATTAAATTAATAATTTAAAAAAATGAACAAAATGTTTATATTTTTAGTTTGTTTAGTCACATCCAGTAGAACGAAAAATCGGCTAGGTTTACAAATACTATTTCCTGAGATTACTATTTGTACTGAAACGTATCACTAGCTAAGAATGAAACGAAAAAATCTGCTCTCTTATGAAGTACGATCACGCTAAGAAATCTTGTTCAGGTAACATTACATTTGAAAAACTTTTCACTGTGTTGTGCTCTCGCAGAGAAAACCTTCCGAGGCAAGCCTCAACGCAATGGTAGGCGCGGACATAAAAAAGTCGTTCCTGCCCGGCAAAGAAACATCGTGTGAGGCGGAATGAAGCAGCCTGAGACCGGGCGAACATTGGCACGTAAAATGCTAGCAGTACACTTAGGTTGCAAGTCGCACATTGAGACGTAGAGCATGCGAGTTTCTGCACTGGCCTGCGCACCGTAGGGTGAGTGGGTGAAGAGATTCGGACGGCACTTTAGAAGCGAGTTCTTGAAAGCTGATGGTGGTGGTTGAGGTCAGCATGGAGCTGCGCCGGAATGAAGGGGCTGGGGAAACGGGAAACCCCGAGAAAAACCGCCGACCAGCGGCATTGTCCGGAACGATTCTCACATGCGAAAGTCAGGGAGTGGCCCAGCCGGGGATTGAACCCGGTTTCCATTGGTGGGAGGCGAGTAGGCTAACCACTTAGCCATCATGGCCCCCGCACCGTAGGCTCTGTGCGTATTTTCCTGCACGCAGATTGGTGTTTGGAGCCCGTGTGTTTCCCATTTGTGCGTGCAAAGGGGTGAGATCTCTCTTACATCTGCTTTAATCACACTACGAACTTCCTCAAAAATGGTCTCTGGTGAGACGATAGTAGATTTAATAATCTTCAATTTGGTATTTCACATGTCAGGACATCTCCGAGAGTAGTTCTCTTTTCCATACATTCGCTACGTAAAAATAATCTCAATAGATCTGCGGACGTCGTTAAGTAGCCATATATATTCCATTTATTCATCAGAATTCGACTTAGAAACTGCTAACTTGGTCTGCATTGATTGCGATTCAATGCGCGCGTACGTTCGTGTAGAGTAGGCCTTAAGAGCTCTGCACTGCTTTCCGAGCTCTGCGTGACGCAGCTCCTTCGTCTCAACATGCGTCAGGCCCGAGGCGCACATAAGTAGGTAGGCCTCCGGTCCTATTCTCTGACTTGAGCTAGTCGTAGCGTAGTATCCGCCGTAGCGTACGGCTCTGATTTTTGAACTTAGTACCGTAGGTGGGGCATCTTTTTGTAATGTGATGTCCTGTTTGACAACGAGCTTTGTGACTTCTCGACATTTTCATGCTTCGACGGTTTTGAGATATTTTTCGAGTTCTTTGACCTTTATTGGCTAAACAGGCCGAGTTCCTAAGGCCAGGCGCATTTAGCGACGCATTCAAGGGGAGAGAGAGAGAGAGAAAGAGAGAGAGAGAGAGAGAGAGAGAGAGAGAGACTAACTTAAGCTCGCTTAAAAAAATTCACAATCATCGAGGCTGTCTTTATAATAAAGAGGGCCATAATGATGGTTACTCGTAAGCGTCCTTATGTGGTATTCTGTAAGCCATATATTTATTGATACATTTGTGCGAAGAAGTACGTTTGGCAACACAGCGCTCTGTGTTCGGAAATCGACGATCTGCTTGTTGAATTATATGTTTTCTGTTATTACAGGGTGTCTTGTCTCACACAATTCGCTATTTTGGCAAATTTTCAACTAAATATGAAATTAATTTATCAATAAATTTTCGAATAACACTTCTAAAATAAATTTACTCCTCTCTATGGATACAAGATTTCAGATGGGCCTAGTTCATTTTGAGTATCACGAGATAGCAGCACTGACCCGTGGCGGAATCCGTCATTTCGTAGTTACATTAAAGCGAAGTGCTGGAGAGTATCACTAGCGAATTCGCACATATACTACTTAAATATATTACAGACACCGTTTATTTGTGCGGAAATATAACAGAATATAACGTTATCACAATTTTTCGAGATTTTAAAACTTTTTTCTTCCTGTTGAACGTGTTTTCCTGAATTAACCTCAATATGTCGGCCATTTTATGTCCACTTTCATTTGTAAAGACACCTTGTTGGCCTGTCTTTGTATAAAGACAGTCACGAAGCATTCGAAGGACCACAATATTGTTTCGCCTCGTGAAGATAGTTAAGCGGCAAATGCGTATATGCAAGGACAGTAAAACGATACAGAATAAGGTCTCAGGACAACACGACGTACCTGTGGTCTGCAGTTTCGAAGGTGCTGGCCGGGCAGGCGGCTAGGCAGGAGTTCTCGTGCAGCACCAGGTGGTGCTCGCAGCTCGTGCAGTAGTCAGCCTTGTCCTGGCAGCTCGCGCAGTTCGCCTCGCACGGCACGCACGTGCTCTGCTCGTAGTCTGCAACACAGCGTGCTTGGTCCAATTATGGTTATTTATAACACAGGTTCGGAATAAAAACGTGATTTCTTATGGGAGAGCTTGGCATAGGGAAAACTTCCACCGCTAGGTGGGCAGTCTTCCAAATGCTAACTTTCAGTTAAAACTTCAAGCTACGTGAGTTATAAAAGAGAAAGGTTTAACTTAGTTACGAAGTTATTTTATATATAATATATAATTATTGCAATTATCCTGTTTTTAACGTACAAAATATAAAAAATCTGGTACCTTGCCGACACTAGCGTTTACCTAGTGGCGAAAATTTTTGCCAAACTTTTAACATCGATCTTCCCAACCTGTATTAGAGGTAAGCTTAGTCCAACACATTTTACATATCGACCGGCTTATTAAAGGCCTTTTACCGTTAACTGAGCACTTGGAAATCAACATTTGAAAAAAAAAATGTCATTGTCATAACCTGTACATATTTTAACGGGTACACTGACTTGCATGCTTCCAGTAAAGTAGGTAACGATGGAAGGGAGTAGTCCCATGTTTTAACGTTGAATTGAAAATGCACATGTAAACATTTATGTATACTGAAATCATTAATTTTACTTTCTAGTTTCTTATGTGTATAAGTGCAAGAGTTCTCACATTTGTAATATATTAACTGTTATAATATTTCCACACTTTCACTTGACCGACACATGAAAAACGTAATGCATCCCGCGGTACTGTTAATTTTACATATGGTTTAAGAATACACAGGGTGTATACATGTATACCTTAATCAAGTTTTTCCGAAGTGCTCAGTTTACTGTGAAGAGCCAATAATCTTGTACACGTTGTGCAAGCTGAAAATCCCTGCTGGAATGGGCAATTTGATGAACTAGAAGTAATAAAGTTCCGTTCGATAGTGGAGTTGAGTTGAGAAATTTGAGCGGCTCTTAACAACGAGGTATTGAGAGTCGATGAGGGTGAAATGAGCTGAAAATGGAGCACCGCCGGAATGCAAGGGCGGGGAAAGGGGAGATCCCCGAGAAAACCCGCTGACCAGCGGCATAACCTGGCACGATTCCCACTTGCGAAAATCCAGGAGTGACCCATTCGATAGTGGAGATGAAGGTAAGCCTCCATCTGTTAGTTTATCAGACATGCGTCGGGGAGATTTTATTACTAATACTGAAACGGCAGACACTTGTGGATGAGTTCAAAATTGAGAATTTATATGTAATTTATTAAAAAGTATTCCTTGTTCTGGTGAACTGATTTTATATTTTTATGCTTTAGTTCACTACAGTACCGTAATGGTGTCGGGATAAACAATAGTTTTGTATTTGAAATTTGTTTTCGTCTATTGTTGTATTTTAATCTGTTTTATTAAGAAATTGTAAACTGATTTGAATTGGTAAAGTAAAATTGACTCAACCTATCTTAACTTAACCTAACACTTCCCAATGTTTCCTTCTTAATTTACGGTTTTAACTTCTACAAGTTTTACCGCGGCCTTGCAAACGCAATATCATGAATGTTATGTTTGTGCGCATGCGCAAATACACTGCGGGTGCTGCCACTGGCGTGTCTTTTAAAGAAACAAATTTCTCACTTGCCGCTTTAACGATAAACACAAATGACGGTCACGGTACGCAAAACTGCAACGATACGAAAAAATAAAATTCATTTTTTCGATGAATTTCTAATCTTGCGGACTTACAATATTTCGCCTAGTATTATATCGAAACATCAAAAAATTGGTTTTATTGTTTTTGCACTGAAAACTGAAAATAAATAGTGATAGAATAGGCGCAACCGTAATTTTACCACACAATTAGGTGATTAAGTAGTTAAAGTACATATTTAAATACAGAAATAAAGTACGGAAGGTTTATAGTGGATTTTACATCCCACTTCTATTAACTGAAAGGTGTATATGGGTTACAGAGTGTCCCAAGCCACTTTAGCTAGACTGAGTGCTAATATGCTTGAGTCATACATTGAGTTGATCTCAAAAAATGATTGATTCCGTCTTCTTTGCGTGAGTATTAAAGTCTCTTTGTGGTTTCTTCACACTTCTGATTGAAAAACCTTTGAAAAATCACCCTGTCTATGACGTGATCGGTTGTTTTCGTAATATGTCATGTATTGCAAGCGTTTTATACTTCGGTTCACATTAAAGTACCATATTTTTTGTTAAACTGAACTTTTACTTATATTTTATCCGAAAATTATAATTCATTTATTAATAATATAAATAAAAACAGGAGAAAATAAGTGTGTTGGAAATTACTAGTAAGAAAATAGTTATTATGCAAAAATATTATTTCACTGTGTGCTTACGAATGCGGTGCGTGGTCCCTTTGGTGTAATTTTATAGTCTCAAATAAATTTGTTTGCCTGAGGCGAAGGAATATCCTGGAAGTATAACTCTAGCAGGGCTACAGAAAAGTTGTAAGTAACGGTGAATGGACATTAGCTATTTTTTAACACAGCTACCAGTGATCACACAATGCAGGGGACTAACAGTTGTTCGCGCCTGTATTTTATCAATTAGACAAAACGCTCTACACTGAGAAGGTGTTCACGTAACTAGCATGTCGCAGGGGCACACGAGATGTAGGCGCCTGTATTTCCGTTGTTGAGCCATACGCATTACGGCAGTGAACTGTGGTAGCATAACAACTACAGTGCAAGAACTTATTTTCTGAAGCATAAATTTTGTCAGTCGTGCAACCACAGATCCTTTTATAAGCTCGTGTGAGTATCCTCGTGGCTAATGTCTGATCATGCAATACAATTATAAGTGCCTAGATAATTTATGATGAAACTTAACAAAAATAATAACTGGAATCTGATATGTAGGTTACAGCGTGGCTAAATATTTAAAACTTTAAAAAAAGTAAATCTCATAATATTAATTTCATAATTTCGTCGAAATATATTTACCCACTATTAGTTATTCGTCTTACTTAACATTGTACATAGTACGAAACATAATTTCAAGCTTGATATTCTCCAGTAATATAATACATTCAACACGTTTTATGAATGGGTACAAACAGAAATATAAAAAAAATTAATAACAATTTCTATGACGTAATATTAAATAACAATAAAAATAATTAATGGAAATAATTTTTAAGGCATTTAGTTTATTGTACATAAGTTTATGGTCGAGTTTCGTGATATTTATTTACTTTGAAATAACAAAAAATTTGCTTGGATGTTCATTTTAGCGTAACCCAAGATGAAATGTAGCTTCAATAATAGATTGCCTGTCTAAAAGTGGTATCGTTGCTGCTGATATTTAAAATAGGTTGAGTGGATAGTTCTAGAAAGATTGCAGTTCTAGGAATAAAGTTTTCTTTCGTGTTAAAAAATCAATGCAAAATGCTGATAGTTTCCATTATTTGAGCAGGACAACCCACCAGCAGAGACAGAGAGCCAAATAGATATAAGGTGATTTGAACCACGAATATGTAAAAAAATACGCGTGTATGCTAATGCAGTGAAGTGGAGAAAATTGTGTGGCTTAAACATCAAGGTCTTGAGAGCCGATGAGGGTGAAGCGAGGTGAGAATGGAGATTCACTGGAATCTAAGGGCGGGAGAAACAGCAGATCACCGATAAATCCTGCTGACCAGCAGAAAAAGTCTAAATCACATAACACAGGATTGACAAAAAAAAATGCCGAGCAACAGTTACGGATTTTCAGAAATACAATCATATCAAGACATTTTAAACAGTATTCATGCGGAATGTATAAACTAAAAAATGAGAGCTATGTAATATCGGTATTAATTATTCATGTTATATCTGTTGCGGAGGCACTGGTTAAAAAGTAACGCAGAACAAGAGGTACAGTATGCCTGGAAGAAGAAACTTGCAACATCGAAGAAATAATTGGTAACCGATACACTACGCGAAAATAAGGCTGCAACGTGCTAGTAAGTAACTATGGGAATACATGATCCATTGCGGTGAAAAAAGATAAAATGAACACAAGCAGGAATGATGGAAACAGTATCTTGAATAGAAGCAGATATTCTAAAATAAATACACAAATTTGAAAAAAAAAGTAGGAAAATACACGATGGAAACGATGAAAGAAATGAGAGAAACATCAACTAGTGACGAAAAATGTAGCCAAAAATTACAAGCAACTATGAATTTTTAGTGAAGACGAAAGAAATAAGATATAAAAAGCGTAAAAAGCGTGGAAAATAGTATTTTTTATAATCAAGCTACCGTATGGTGTTGACACTTTTCGGTGTATTTTAAAGACTACGCTTGCATTAGTAGTAATAGGAAAGTGTTACTTTATCAGTTTATTCTAGTCTTTCCTTTATTTTAGAATATTAGCTATACTTAATAACTTTTCGGGCAATCCTGTTTCATTCAAGTATTCAATTTTCCACGACATCAGGAATAAACTTCATAAAAATTCACTTATAATCTTATGATCTTCTGCCGATTACAATCACGTCTACATAAATTGATCCATCGTGTCGCAGAAACTTGTCCTAATTAACGTATTAAAGAATATAAGGGAATCGTATCCTTTATAAGAAAACGATTATGTTTTTTCGGTAACATAATTCATGTTAAATAATGAAATATAAACTCACTCAGTTTTATTGGCAGTATTTTGTACTATGTTGAAAACACTGGTATTAATATTTTACATTTGAATTTTTATAATTTGAAATAAATATTTACGCGTACTTATAGGCCTCCATAGTTGTTCGGCATTATTTGAAGTCTGGCTTGATTTCTTCTTTCTGTTAGTTGTGTATTCTTCCGCCGCATGTAAAATTAATAAATTAAGTATGGACTTATGTGCAAGATTTCCAGCTGCTCATATTTAAATTTTCCACTTTTAGCAAAACGTTGAGTTTCCACTTTTAGTAAAACGTTGAGACGTGTAATTAAATGAACTAGTTCCTTGCCAACATTATTGTAAGTCAATGTTTAATGCTAAAATATATGCAATCACGAGCGAAGATCTTTTTCAAAGGTCGATTACATGTGCCACCCAAAAACATCTACATTTCACACCTTAACTTTAGTTATTGTGACCTGCGTAATTTTAGTTTTACTCAGTGATGCCATTAATATTTTGATAGTATTTAGAGGGTGAGATACATAAATACCGGAAGCCAATATACGTACATAAAGAAAGTGCACTATTAAATAACAGTTTTTGACTACTTTGTTGGCAAACATTTTGACGGAATGATACATTTCTTTAGCACGATATAATACGCAGCACTAAAATATGATATTTGACGGTTTAAGAAATAGCTAGACAATAATACACTGAAGAGCCAAAAAAGCTGGTACACCAGTCCAATATCGTGTAGGGCCCCCGCGAGCACGCAGAAGTGCCGCAAGACGACGTGGCATGGACTCGACTAATGTCTGAAGGTATGCAGGATGGATTTAACACCTGATTCTTACAGGGCAGTCCACAAATCCACAGGAGTGCGAGGCGGTGGAGATCTCTTCTGAACAGCACGTTGCAAGGCATCCCAGATATGTTCAATAATGTTCATATCTGGTGATTTAGGTCGCCAATGGAAGTGTCTAAAGTCAGAAGAGTGTTATTGGAGCCACTCGGTAGCACCTCTCGACGTGTGGGGTGTCGTATTGTCCTGCTGGAATTGTCTACATCCGTCGGAATGCACAATGGACATGAATGGGTGCAGGTGATCGGAAAGGAACCTTACGTATCTGACACCTGTCAGAGTCATATCTAGACGTATCAGGGGTCCCATTTCACGCCAACTGCACACGTCCCATACCATGACAGAGCCTCCGCCAGCTTGAACAGTCCCTCCGCCAGCTTGAACAGTCCCCTGTTGACATGTAAAGCCCATGAATTCATGAGGATGTCTCCATACCCGTACACGTCCATCCGCCCGATACAATTGGAAACGAGACTCATCAGACCAGGCAACGTGTTTCCGGTCATCAAAAGTCCAATGGTGGTGTTGGCGGGCCCAGGCGAGGCGTAAAGCTTTGTGTTGTCTAGTCAACAACGGTACACGAGTGGGCCTTCGGCTCCGAAAGCCCATATAAATGATGGTCCGTTGAATAGTTCGCACGCTGGAACTTATTGATGCTCCAGCATTGAAATCTGCGCAAATTTGAGAAAGGGTTGCACGTCTGTCACGTTTAATGATCCTCGTCATTCGTCGTTTGTCCCGTTCGTTCCCGATCTTTTTCCGGCCGCAGCGATGTCGAAGATTTGATGTTTTACCGGATTCCCGGTACTCATGGTACACTCGTGAAATGGTAGTACGAGAAAATCCAAATTTTATTGCTACCTCGGAGATGCTATGTCCCACCTCTCGTGCGCCGACTATAACACAACGTTGAAACTCACTTAAATCTTGATAACCTGCCATTGTAGCAGCAGTAATCGATCTAGCAACTTTGCCAGACGCTTGTTGTCTTACATAGGCGCTGCCGACCACATCGAGTTACTCTGATTGGTTCCATACCTCTGTTATTTGCATACGCACGGTTATACCAGTTTTTTTTGGCTCTCCAGTGTACATTACGCTGACAAAATATTTGCTCACAATGTGAGAGTATAAATATAATCTAGGGTCGCCGTTTCTTAGTATTTATATGTTCGCTTCCAAAATCTGTAAATTTTAACAGTGTGTCATTACACATTTATTCACCACACCCTCTTAACTTAGAAACACTATACGACACAGGTTACGAAGTTTTTTTAAAATGGAAGTAAGTTCTGTTATAATCTGTTCGTGGTAAGTGAGCCCTTTTTAAAGTACTGATTTAGATGTACTTTTCTTCTCATTTCGTGGTCTTACACTGTATGTACAGTGTATTAAAGGGTTTTTCACACTTTTGGAATCCAATCTTTGAAAAATGTCCCCATTTATGACGTGCTTGCTTCCTCCCTAAATACGAATTTAATTGTAGCGCAAGAGTTTTATACATGTATTAAATACAAGAAACCTAATTTTTTATTAAATTGAATTCCGGTTTATATTTTGTCCATAAATTATAATATCTCATTTATAAATAATATGAATGAAAATGGGGAGAAAATACGTGCTTTGGCAGTTCATAGTAAGAAATAATTATTATGGAACATATTATTTTACTGAGTGCGCACAGATGCGATGCGCTGTCCCTTTGGTGTAATTTTCTAGACTTGGTTTGGCTTTGTTTGTATGAGGCGGATGAATATCCTGAAAGTAGAACGTTAGCAGGGCTTCAAAAAAGTTGCAATGAACCGTGAATGGACTGTAAAGTTAACATTGCTATAAGCCTGATGACTTTGTTTATGCGTCGTCCAAGTGAAATCTTTGAACTGTTATGAATGCGAGTTACGAAAACACAAATCCTTGCTCTAATATTAATAAAACAAGAAACGCTAACTTTATTGGCCATAAATGTGAAAATTAAATTCGCTGAACTACGCGAGGTCTTGGGACTATTTTCATTAATTCGTTGGTAACTTAAGGGTTTAGATACCTAAAAATTAATTATTTTATAATTGTAATACACATTTTTGAACTTGTAGGCATTGCATGCGATAATTGTTTCCTCTTATAACTAAAAATTCCACTTTATATTTTTTGAATAATTTGATGTCAAATACCAAATTTGTCAGTTTTACTACCGTTATAATAACAAATACTAATTAGGTTGTACAAATAAAATAATTTTTGACTAATAGCGTGTACTACCGCTTGACATATATGTAATCACCAAAAAAGAGCTCATGCATTTCACAAAATGTTAAAAAATATGTAAAAATGTTGTATATTGAAAATTTTTTCCATATATGTGGTTTGTTATTTGGTGGTTACATTTGTGTCACGCGGTTGGCCACGGCATTTGTTTACTTTGTAATTTTTTTTAATTTGTACAATAGGCTAGTTAGTACTTGTTTTTATGGCTGAAGAAAAACAGAAACAAAATTGTATTTATCATCAAATTATTCAAAGAAACATGTTATGTATTTTTTTTTGTTCTACGATAATTGCATTACGTACAATGCGTACAAGTTAAACAATGGTTGGTACAACCTAAAATAATTCATTTTTTGGTATCCAACACACTTAACTGGGACCCTGCATGCCAGTGCCTGCTGTAGTTGTTGTAAGTATGTAGCTATGATATTGTTAAACGGTTGATTTCAAAAGTGATTACTTTCCTTCAAACAGACTTGATGGTGTTGTATGGGGGTTCTGTAGTTGACTGATTGTGGTGGAGGGAAACGAGGACGTATCAGCGAGCTCGCAAAGTGACGCAAGCCCATACACTCCGGGCGGTAAGCCGTGGGCGGTGAGCTGTGCGTTTTGTGCGCGCGCAGCGGAGCGCGCTCTTCAGAAACGACCGCTAACTTCCCTTGTTTCAACCCCCTGCCGTTCCCGTGCGGTTCACTGACCATTCCTATTTCCTGCCGCAACACAGCAACGACGACCAGGCGCTCGTGCTCGTTCGCTTGTCCTTCACGTCTCTGTCCGCGTGCCTTCCGAACAGACCAACTGAATTGTCTTCAATACGAAAACCTCAACTATCAGATGGCCTGTGCCATTGTAGGTTTTAACCAATTAACGTTTTTTTATAAGTTGAAGTTCCTTGAAAATGTTATAATTAAAGTGCATTTGTTGTGAAAATATTAATGTAAAAATTGGAAAAGTGACCGGAATTTACCCGTGTTAACAGTAGGTTAACATCCTTTTGTTTAAAGGAGAACCGATAAATAGAGGGTTCTTATGTAAAATAAACTGTGAATATGGAGAATCCATGCCTACCAGGCTCATAACAAATTGGACAGGCTTCTTGATTACATTTGCCCAACATGACGAAGCGCAACTTTAATGGTAAAACTCTACAAAGAAAACGTTTGTTTTTTGAATAGCGGTGAGAATTTCAAACACATTTTAGAAATACATTTAATTTTTTTCTTATATATGGCCAAATTAATTTTTACCGTGAATTTAATTGAAATGGTACAGATCTGGCTCTTCCCAGTGATAATGTCCTCGGGTGTAAGTACGGGAAACTACATTTATTAGCACCAGTTGCAGGGCTTGTTAAATAGTGAATTTGTTTATGAACATTTGCTTGGACTATGAAACGACTGGCAGATTTACGGAATCTCAGCACCACATAATTACTGAAATATCAAGGACAAAATATATATATATCTCCATATTATTAAGCAACTTGCTTGCGGTGACTAACAGGTAACAGGACTTCCCGAATGCCTTTAATATTTCTGCGCATACTCGTGCATAGTAAAATTCAAATTTTACATTCAACTTAGTGGAAGCTATAGAAGGAAACTAACTGGGGCAGGGTGAATATGCCAGCTAGCAGTAAGGTCCTTTGTCTTAACACTGAACTGTCTTTTTACCTCTATAACTGTTAAAACCACGTGACTTGAATTCATGTTGGCACACCTTTTACCGAAATACATAATTTGAAATGTAAATACACTTGCTATAATCACGTATAATTCTATAATGGAAAACCAAATATAAATGAAGGCTTAGGCCATTCTTTGAACACCAGATTCTTACAGTCGTGCGGGCCACTCGCGAGCCAGTGGAGAATACCGAAGTGGGAGTAGCTTGTCTGTGGCAATAGTGCGGCTCACCTTCGTAGTAGGTGTCGGGGCACTGCTGCAGGCAGACGCCCAGGTCGGAGACGCGCAGGTGCGCCGGGGCGCAGGTGAGGCAGCTGTCCTGCCCTGGTCCGGCGCAGGTGTCGCACGACTCGTGGCACGGCCGACAGGCGCCCCCCGGGCTGGGGGAGCTGCGCGGCGGACAGCGGCTCACGCACGAGCTGCGAGCAGAAGACCAGCTGTCAGCCTCACCCCCACACCATTCACCTCGCTCGCACTCACCCACTCGCTAACCCACCTTCTCCTTCTGACGACTGTCATTCTCTCGTCCGTCACCCTCTCACTCAGCCACTCACGCTCTCAGACACCTACTCGCCAATTCACTCCACCTTTCACTCACCCATTCGCCATGTCACGTATCACCCATTCAAGCCTAGGTCTCACAATTAACACCTGAGGACGCAGAGGTAAAATATTAAAATGCCGAGCGCAGGGCGTAGGGCTTGTAAGTTCCCCTCATCACAGCATTCGTAGGTTTAGGAGGTTAGGTTTATGGCTTAGCGTCTTAACGATAACGTGGTTATTATAGGTGGGAATTAACAGTTCGAATAATCAAAATCGGGGAAGTAAGCAGTCATGGCCTGTAGTAAGTACCAACCTCTAGAGCAATTTCGGGAAACCATGCAAACCGAAATTACGATAGCCGAACTGAAAATGGAATCCGGGTCCTTCCGAAAGTGAGTTCAGTAATGTGTTGTCACTGCGACACCTTTGCTTGGTACTTCATAATAAATATACAAGAAGTAATTCCAATATAGGTTACTTTCTTATACGCGAAGTTCCGTGGCTACAGCGTGCAATGAGGGCACATATGTGTACGTGTAGAAATATTGCTATATGCAGAGAGAAGAGGGTCTGTAAGCGACCCTGCTTCTAATAAAGTGTTATATAAAGCAGGCTTCACCCTCTACGAGCTGGTGATTTCAGGTAAGTTACGACAAGGCTACCTTGACCTTTTTCAGGAGTGACAGTGGGTCTTTACAGAATAAACATTTGTTTTTATCAGAAAAGTGATTTCCGTAATTCCTCACAAAACAATTTTTAATATGCAAATGCAACTTTTGGTTTAACGCGATTTCTAAAAGAGGAACATAACCCACACATTTATAAAGCCCGCATACAGTATCTATCACATATGTTACCTACTTGCCATATTTCATTATACATATCTAATTATTCTACTATATTATTCACCTACAAACGACGTGCACGAGAGGATGCTCCACCAAGGTGATCTTTTCTTCTTACTAAGGTACGTACGATAGTAATGCTATACAGTTATCAACAGGTCTTAAGGGTAAAAATACTTACGGCACAGTTACGGTGGCGACCACAGTTTTTTTTCAGTAATGGTATTTGATGAATTACAACTTGTTGAGCACGCTTGTGTCCTCCTGCACGGAAATTTAATAAAAATGTAAGTTTTCCATCAGACTTTGTGGTGAAACCTTAGCTGATGTCGCCAAGGTGTTATATACTTTTGAATCCCGGGTAAGCCTTGGATGCATATTCCTTGTTTTTATGTAACTTAGGCCAAGTTAGTTTAGCTCGTAAAGTGATAATATTAGCTCAGTTTGTTGGTGGAACTTATTCGTCTTTCGATTCCGTTGAACGACCTTCCCGGCGTTGTAATGTGCGACGCTAAGGAGACTTGGGAGAATTAAACTACGGTGGTTTATCAGTGCCTTCCGCAGTTAGAAATTTAGCCAGCTCTACAAACTACATCATAAACTCCAAGGATCATTGTCGGAATCAAACTCGTTCTTCAAGGATGAAAAATAAAAATGCTAAATATTTATTTTAAGAAATAAAATAGCTTGAAAAGCTGTTCACAGTAAAGTAAGCATTTTTGAATGAAACCTTTGAAAAAAAAAAAACTACAGGCCATAACTGAATTTATTTAACGTTACACACCGGCACGCAGGCTTTTAGTTAAGTTGCCAGCGAATTATTAAAAATAGTTGTTAACGCTTGACGTCTTATTGCTTCTGTAATGTGGAAATTTATGGACACTGAAGTTAGTATTTCCTGTTTTGTACACGTTAAATATAAACTGCATATTATAGTCTATTCGCGGATTATTCATACTTTTTGAAACAAACCTTTGAAAAATCACCCTACGTACGACGTGTTTGGTTGTTTCCTAAATATGTGATAATCGCACCCGTTTCATACCTCTGTTAACGTAAAGGTAGCTAATTTTTGGTTTAATTGAACTTTTACTCGCATTTTATCTATAAATTATAACATTTCCTTGGCAATTTACATGAATTAAAATGAATTTAAAATACGTGTGTAGGTAATGCCTAGAAATAAGCAGTTCTCATGCAAAATATTATTACAGTGTGCGCACGAATGCTGCGCGATGTCTCTTTAGTGTTGTTTTGTAGACTCGGTTAAGCTTTATTTGCATGAGCTGGAGGAATATCCTGGAAGTAGAACTTTAGGAGGGCTCCAGAAATGTTGGAAGTAACCGTGAACGAACTACAGGAAACTGATTCGCATTGCTAACAATTCCGCGGTTTTACTCGAATGGCCCATGAATAAAGTGATCAGGCCCACGGCAAAATTAGTTTTGCACATGTTGGAACGATACAAAATGAGATGGAATGGTAGATTCTCAGCACGGATTACAAAAAGTGCTGAATTAACGGTGAACAGCAAAGGAGGCACGCGTGAAGGCGAACTTGTTTGGAGAGTGGGCTTACTTGTCGAGCATGTAGTGCTTGCAGGCGACGCACTGGGACGATCCTTGGCCGTAGCAGCCCTGCGGGTCGCACTCGGCGTCGCAGAGGTGCAGCAGCTTCCTGCCGTCGCCGTCGGCGGCGCCCATCAGCATCTCCTGCATGGAGGAAGGAATAACAGGAGATGACATCATGCTATGACGTCATTTTCCTCCATCACCATACTGTGACACCCAAAACATTGCAAATGTTGAAGCAGGTTTTTATTAATGAATGTGAAATGTGGAGTACTGTAAACAAATAAAGAACTAACGAAGATAAACTTTCAGGCTGAACATCAACATGCTCTGATACAACAGTATCATTTTAATTTTGACAGGTTAGGTTTCCAATGTTGTGGGTGTCACAACATGGCGGGCGGGCTTCATCATTTTATCATGCACATCCACAGATAAGCCCACCCCTCGATCTCCTGGTGGCGCGGCGAGCAGGGTTGGTAACATGTCAACAGCAAATTTCCCTTTCTGATCATAAACATTTCCCTTTTTTAAAGGAAATTTACCTCAAATAATTTTACATTCAGTGCATAAAAGAAAAAAGAAAACAGGTGGAAATTACCTACAAAGCACAAGCACCAACAACTGATTTTCGTTCAAAAAAATATATGTAAAAAAACAGTTACCAACTATTAAAGTAACATCTTTGCGGGATGAAAAAACAGTAAGTGAACATCTGACACTTCGAAGTTCGAACTCTCCGTATAAATAGACATAAAATTTTAACTTGTTCAATTGATAACAGTAGAAATTTTATGCAAATCACCTGTGGCGTGTTGCGAAACGTACATTGAAAAAATACCAGTTACAAAAAACGCAGCTATTTCGAATGTCAAAATGACCAGGCTCAGACCGTGTCATATTTTTTTGACCACCAAACACACTCCAAGAAAGTACACAAAGAGCAGTAGTGATGTTTGTCAACGCCACATAATTCAACTACTATTTAAATTCTTCCCAAAGGTAGTGCTATCAGCAGTATTGTGATGAGTCTAAATTCCTGTTCCAGACGTGATATTGAATTCTAGCATTCGGTAGAGCTCCCAGACAGCATCAAAAAGAGAAGCTGAAAATGCAATCACAAACTCGCTTATACACGGGAACATCCTGTTGCGGTGCGGTCATGTTCTATTAGGACGCGCACCAACGCAGTAATTGAGGTTATTTTGCTCTAAAATGAAAACCACTAAACCGATTTCAGCCAAACATAACGTATTGACATCTATGCCCTATACAGAAGTTGTATATGACACATTACATGCATATCACCACTCGTACTAACCAACTTACGGAACATTTATATTTCATCCCCTAACTGAAATTTAATTTATCTACGAGAATACGATACAGGAGCCTGAGCAAGTGTAATTACAGCAGACTGATTTAGAACACCTTCATGAATAGCAAGAATCTTCCAATATATATTACCACGATAAACAAGCTGATTTATATAAGCAACAATAGAAGCTAGAATATTATAGGCTCTACGAAAAAAACACATTTACAATATTCAGCTGTTAAGATTAGAGGCCATACTTTGCAAATGAAACCTATACAAAAAGAAGCCAGAACAGGGGATGAAATAAGGATGTTTCGTAAGATAGTTAGTACAACTGGTTACATGCATGTATTCGGTCATGTACAACTTGAGTAGAGTGCATAGACGTCAATAAATTTTGACTGACCGTAATAGGTTCAGCCTTGTTTGAAATTACCATTAGTATTTTAGTGTTTAGGGCCTAGTAAGGTTAAATTCGGAAGCCGTCGATAGTCACTTGTTCAAAAATGGTTGCGATTTTGGTAATTTAAAATAACTGTAACTTTCGTTACATACTAAAAACTAAATACTTAAGTACCAAATATGTGATCATTTTAGTCGACAAATTCTGGTGACGTGATCCCTTAGTAAACTTAAAAGTGCCAATTCGAAAACGGCCTCGGTGGCTTTAATTTTAGGCTAACATAACCTCAATTTCCCGACTGCTAAATGCTTGAAATTCCCCAGATTTCGAGCGATACGGTGAAATAATTTCCTTTCGCCCTCTCCCTTCAAAAAGTATCCGGAATTTCTCTCAAAGAGGGGAAGTTTGCCTGGACTCACCATAACTGGCGGTGAGTCGCCGGTGCTGGTGGCGGCGTCCCCGGTCGCCTGCGTGCTGCTCTCCGGCGACGAGTGCTGCGGCTCGCCGCTCGTCTTCAGCCGCACCGGCGCCGTCGACGTGCCGTAGAAGATCAGCTGCCACTTCTTGAACAGACCTGTAACAGCTCCTCCGCGTCTCACAGGCTGTCCGTGCTTAAGCGAGGATTTTTTGAAGCCCTCTCATTTGGAATAATAGTCAATAAATATACTTTATTGTAGCATTAGACGTTCAACTTCAAGTCCAGAGAAATATCTACTCTGTGTTTATTACTTACATGGCAATATTTATTTTAAAAAAGTAGTGAAAGGATGAATAATGGCTTAGAGGAAAAAAGTAACTAAGGCCTCAAAAGTGCACACATTACCGTGAGCAGCCTTAGACAACTATACATAGTCTATTCGCGGTTTCATCACACTTTTTGGATCAAACCTTTGAGAAAGCACCCCAAATATGTCATGTATTACAAACGTTCCTAAATTTTGTTTGGGGAAAAAAAAAAAAAAAAAAAAAACGTTTTTTTTATTAAATCAAACTTTTACTTATATTTTATTTATACACTTTATTATTTCATTTACAATAAATATGAATAAATACAAGGAAAAAAAGTGTGTTGGTAACGCTTGGTAAGAAATAGTTCTTATGCAAAATATTATTACTTTGAGTGCCCACGAATTCGGTGCACTGTCCCTTTGGTGTAATTTTCTAGACTCTGTTAGGCTTTGTTTGCATGAGGCGAAGGTATATCCTGGTAGTAGAACATTAGCAGAGCTTCACAAATGTCTGAAGTAACCGTGAATGGAGAATATAATACATTCATGATTTTTTCAAATTTTTCTGAAGCTTTGCTAAAGTTCTACTTTCAAGATATTCCTCCGTCTCATGCGAACAAAACTTGACCTAGTCTAGAAAATTACACCAAAGGAACACCGCACCGCATTCGTGCGCACTCAGTGTAATAATATTGAAAAATATCTGTTTATTACTAGGTATTACCAACACACATATTTTCTCACTGTTTTAATTCGCATTAACTATAAAAGAAATGTATTAATTTATAAATAAAATAAAATATTTTAACAAAAGCAAAAATATGGCACTGAAGTATAAGATGCTTGTGATACATAACGTTATTAAGAAGCAACCAAACACGTCATACATTGTGTGTTTTTCAAAGATTAGATTGAAAACGTGTGAACATGTCGAATAAGAAGGTAATGTTTGACCAGAACTTTACACTACAACAGGCTGCGTCTTTGCTGATGACGCGACCGCGGTTGCACAGCGGCTAGGGAGCTCGCCTCCCACTCCCGACGAGGTCGCTCCCGGAGATTCTCTCGCGGGAATCGTACCCCACGATGCTGCTGGTTGGAGGGTTTTCTCGGGGATTTCTCGTCCCCCTATCCCGCCCTTGCATTCTGCCGCCACACAATGTCCAACCCACTTCTCCCTCAACGGTTCGTAAGATTCCAACGTTAAGAGCCGCCTAAACCTCTCTAATTGACTCCTTATAGACTGCTATTATAATGCAGTCAGCGTGCCCCGTTGACGATTTTCTGAGCCAGTTTTGTTTCCTGTGAGTATATAATTAGTTTTTGGTGTTTTAACTATGTCAGTCTTTATATACTTAACATGCCACTTATAGCCATCTTGCAACAATCACGAGTTTCGCAATTTAATTTTATATCCTTCTTCTAATATTCTTTTAACCTTGTTACTTAACTAACAGTAACTTACAGTAGGTTATGACTGGTTTCACATCACACATCACCAAACACAAAGGCCTACAAAGCTTGCTATTAGTTGCCATGAGGTAGAAAGTTCAAAGCCAGATTAATTACAGCGCACTTAAAAAAAACTTATTTGCAACACCGTTAATGTGGGAATGAAAGAGTTANTTCAAAGCCAGATTAATTACAGCGCACTTAAAAAAAACTTATTTGCAACACCGTTAATGTGGGAATGAAAGAGTTAACAAAATTTCCGCCATTTTTTGGAGAAGTGCCGGTAAAGAATTTTCACAACACTCCATAAAATTACGGACACGTTTCTCTTTAAAATAACGAACTTTCTGTAAATTCCATAGTACTTCCCGGGAATTCACGAAACTTATCCGCAAACTTGCTATTTAGTTTTTCTGTTCTTCCGGTTTAAATGCTAGATTACGAAAAAAGGAAAAAAAAAAATATTTTCTTTATGCAAGGATTTTACTATATATAATTTTTTTTTGAAGTTAAACTATTATGTTTCGTTTTGAAGCCCGTGACTTTCACCTCACGCCTACTACCTTCATGCAACAATGGGGAATAAGACTATGTTATTTCTAGCAATGTAACATGCAGTTTCTTGTAGAGTTCGATAACCACAAGAATTGCTAACTGTCGCACGTGCCTGACGATACTTTATGATGCTTGAAGGTTTAGGTCTAAGTGGTATGGATATCGTAACTGCTAGCAGAAACCATAAATCCCTGGTTACTGCGACAAGCTTCATATAGTATCACCAGTGTTCATTCCCGAAGCTGGTGCAATAGAAAATACGAAGACGCTCCGTATTTTGCATTTAAGGAGATTAGCTCCGGTTTCCGTCATTACAGATCGCGTATCCACATATATACTCTACATTTCAGTGAATATACGGAAATTTGTACAGTGCATAACGAAGTGCACATGATATCGATGCCCATACTTTAT
Organism: Clitarchus hookeri; assembly: GCA_002778355.1. NCBI lineage: Eukaryota > Metazoa > Arthropoda > Insecta > Phasmatodea > Phasmatidae > Clitarchus > Clitarchus hookeri. The sequence continues at coordinate 153,801 of NQII01006532.1, forward strand.
GTGGGGAGGGGGGAGGCTGAGTGAGAGAGGATCTCAGGAGCTCTAACGTTTGTTGATAAATGGGAACCAGAGTTCCTGATTGTGTGATAATTTAACAGCTATCCCGGAAATTCCTTCCTGCACGACCTCGCCTAGTCCCCTTGTACAGAAAACGCGAGAGCGTTCCACCATCTGGATGTTGGGACCTTCAACTAAGGAAACTAAGGAAAACCCCACAAAAAGAGCTCTGAAAAATGGGGCGTGTAAATATTAATATTATTTTCATAATACGTGAAATAGTTTATAATTAAGTTTGAATGAATGGTCTTGCCTAGCCATGATTGGAGCCTATAAGGCTTTTCAGTTTTGCGTCACGGTGCAGCAAATTGTATTATTGCTAGCAAGGCTACTTATATTTGGCTCCGGATTGGATTAGGCCTGGTCAGGATAGGAGACTTATTCAACAGGTTAATTTATTTCCAAATAAATTTGCATATTACCACCATAATGCAACAATCGAGAGCTGGAACATTAGGTAGTCCCATATGTTGAAAAACATAGTAATTTTTTTTGCGAATATCCTGAAACAGTATTTTGAACCAACTTTCAAACTAAAGATTTTGTTATAAATTATAAATAATTTACTATCTTGCATAATTTGAGACAAATAAACTCATACTTCGCTACCGAAGCAAACTGTCAGCAATTTAGATCTTTAATTTGCGAAACAATCATTTTATAAAACACTTATTTTCTTATTTGATAGCAACAGGAGAAATTAAATTTACTATACACCACTCACGTGTGTTTTGTTACCTGACAACAATTGCATACTTGTTTTATTTCCAAGTTTCTCATTTATGGGGATTACTATTTACTTTATTTTTAATAAAACCAGTAATTATACACAAGCACGTATTCTGGTCATGTTTGGTATTTACNGATTACTATTTACTTTATTTTTAATAAAACCAGTAATTATACACAAGCACGTATTCTGGTCATGTTTGGTATTTACTTAAAATAATTTAATTTTATCAATGCGAGCTGCTGAAAACGTACGAACATTATAAATCTTAAATATCGGGCCGAGCTTGTTTCGGAATTGCGTTCCCTACATCAAATAAAGATGAAAACATATTACTTTAAGATCATCTAAGAATTGCTTTGCCAAATTAAATGGTTTTTGGCCAGTAGATAACTCTGCATTTACCGAAAAGTATTTTAATTGACCGTGTTTTTAATTGGCAAATTTGAGCTATGATTGCCTTTTCCGACACTCGGGCCTAAAATAATTGCTTTCCATATGAATTATCTCTCTTATTTCTGATATTTGCTGAGTTCAGAACATTTATCATCACTTGTCAGATTGTTAACATGAAATATGGGCTTCATTACGGCTGCCCAGTTTTCAACTGCAAAACACTTGGCAAACTGCCCTTATATTTGCATTCAAAAAATGTTTTTGTGTTACGTCTGACTAATGGATCCACAAAATTAACATGTTACGAGCAAAAAACTTTCGCGTTCTGAGTGCGTGAGTTGGAAAAACACAGAGTTCGGTTACGCAATCTGTTTTAATGTAAATGTAAAGTATAAGAAATTGGTTAAGTTAAAGGTGATTAAATGGTCTTGTTAAATGTATATTACAATACGACAGACTCCCCATTTCAGTTATATAAATAGGATATGTAGTGAAACTGTAGTACGTTTTATTTTAAACGTATTCATAAAGAAGCACATTATATAATGGCATGAATTTCCTAAAAACGACCGAGCAAGCTAGAAATACGTAACAAATACGAACATTTTTAGTAATGTATTCTATGCTTCTCAGGGCAATGCTTCACGCGGTGTGTGCACCAGTGCAAAGTTTTTTTTGTTGTACATCCTGTACGCTTTATGGAGTCAGCGTCTGCCTACTAAGAAATTGCGTGTCCAGTCCCCCAAAAGGAATAACATTTCGTAACCTACATAATGATGAGAAATTTTTATTTAATTATAAATTGAAATATTGACTCTTTACTCCAATATGTCTCGTGTATAGTACTCGGAAGAACATGAAATTAAATGTTCAAACATCCAAGAACCAAAATGCGAAAATTAGTGAAGCTAATAATTTAATTTTTAAATGTTCACGGCAATTTTGTGCAATTTTATATCCATAAAAATCACAAGTATGTTGCAAGTTTGTTATGTCTACTTTTCACCAAAGCTGTTGTATACAAACAATTCGAATATATAAATACTGATTTTTTATACCACACAACTGCATGGGTCCTGCCAAGATTCCTAACCCGCTGAAAAAAAAAACCACTTGCCAAGCAAAAAAAAAAAACGTGTATTGTAAGAGAGTAATAATTTTTTAAACAGAAACTTCTGGGTGAATGCAGTTCCATATTATGTAATATAGTACCTATTTACAAGCACGATATTATGATTGACATGTAGCATATGGAATGAAAGATTTTCCATTAGAATTATCAACTTTTAAATTCATCACTTTAAAGAACAAAGTTTATTCTTTAAGTAGGTTCAAACAAACACAAATAGGAAGATTTTACTCATTTATATTAATTTATGAAAGTGGCCAATACCCCATTTAGTTACGTACAAAACGGAGAAAATCTGGTGTGCATGCAACACTAGTATGACGCAAATTTTTATTTGCCGAGCTATCAGCATTGAGCTTCCCACCCTGAGTTCACATGTGCGCCGAACTCACTGAACAGACAGAGTGAAAAGTTGGAACAGTCAATCAGAAACCATCCCCGTTTTCAGCACGAGTCACGCCGAAATGTTGAGCTCACGCCGAAACTTTTTCTCCCCAAAAGACTAGACTTCGCTTATATATCCCAGAATTACAGCGTTTAACATATTTTATAGCGATAATTTCATGGATTATCAGCGGGTAAATGAGGTATTAACCCCCTTAAAGTTTTATCCTGAATACTCTCGTCCACGCCTAACATGTCGCAGAGCCGGTGACGTCATCGTCTGCGCTGTACAAGTACACAAGATAGCACCAATACAGAGAGCGCCTTTCTCTGGGCAATGCTATTTCAAATTGGTTACTTCTTGTGACATGGATGTACTGAAACCTTTTCCGTAGGTTCCGAAGTGTCAGTTGATATAAGAAATACGTCGGCAATTTTCACACAAAAAATTATCATATTTTGCAACACCTGACACGAAAAATTAATGTATACGTTAAGGGGTTAATAGTGATTTCAAGTGAGCACAAACGTTAAATTTACTCACAACATTATCAAACAAATATAGTTGGGAAATGAATCAATACATAGTTCTAAACCATATTTTTGGAAATATAAAACCAAATTATAGACACTTGAAAAATTTCAGTACCAGTGTGGTCGTAAACTGACCTTTCGACCAAACACCAAAAACAGAAACGCAGAAAATTCGCTTACATGTGAAAAAACATAAGTTCTGTCCGCTGTCTGTTTGGCCTGATCGGCGTAAATGTTAATCAAGCTTAAAACTTCAGCCTATGTCACACAATGAAAATTTACTTGGAAAATTCCATGCAATCCTGCTTGCTCACTGGTATGGATTGTTCTATGGAAGATTTGGCCGACTGCTGACTGTTTTCACGAACGTTTTCGAAATTGTTCGTGTTTAATTTTCGGTGTAAGGTTTCCTACAACGTTTAAATTTATGCCAATAAGAGAGAGGTTGACGGAGTGTGGTGTTAGCGATAGTAGTAATCTGATTAATTTAGTTTTGAGAAACAGCGATAAAACCATTAAACAAGAATATAGTGGATAGTATGTAAAAAACGCGAAAATGTTTACTGTTGCTGTAACTGCATTATGTGATGGTTAAGTACAAACATTCTTGTTTATTTAACTCAACAATTTCCAGTCTTCACAATAAAACTACTGTAGTAGGCTACGAGCATCAACGGGCACTGCAGAAGTTTTGAGGAAAGTACGAATTAGAACCTCAGCTGCAGAAGTTAAAATGCACTCGCATTTATTTGCGTGGCAGCAGGTAACGTGTGACAGGTTCTAACATAGAGTACTCCATATATGCTTGTACGCAGACTCGGGTAGCAGGTGTCATAGAATCTTGTATGCCTGAGATTATGCGGGAAAATTTTTTTAATGGTCCCAGGTCAGGTCTGGACATAAGTAAGGTTACTACTACTAAGGTTGGGAAGCTCAATGTTAAAAGTTTGGCAACCAAAACTTTTCGTCACTGAGTAAGCGCTATATCGCAGGCGTGCCAGATATTTTATATTTTATACGTAAAAAAAAATAATTGCGATAATCATAAATCAAATATACAGTAACTTCGTAACTAAGTAAAACATTTCTTTTTCATTATTCCCGTAGCTTAAAATTGTAATTATTAGTGACCTCCTCGGAACACTGCGCACCTAGCGGCGGAAATTTTCCCTATGCCAAACTCTTCCATAAGAAAACTCGTTTTGTTCCCAACCTGAGTAGAACTAACCTTACTCAAGGTTACGTCTAGCCATTGCGAAAGGCCCTTACAAGGCTGCGATGTGCGTTCCCGGGAAGGTGAATTTCTCGCATATTAGATTTGTAACGGCAGGGTATTATTACGCGCGACGTAAGCCAGTGGATTAATCACAGCAGGCCTAACGTAGCTGCCGTGTAACATCTGCGTGCGTTTGTGTGTGCGCGCCCTCACGCCATAAACGAGAGCAAAATATGTATAATAATACCAGTTTAGCACTCCAGTTTACGATACAAAGCGGCAAGTCGCTTCGGGTAATCAGCTTTCAGCATTTCTGTGCACCTCCAATATGCTAGAAGTGTGTTCAGTGCCCTCGTTCTCGAATGATTACTCGAAATTTTCCGCGGTGACGATGGAAGACAAGGCGACAAAGTTTCTTGTTAGTAACGGATGGTTGGTCCTATAAAGACGGAATGGAAATTTGTGAACAATGCTTATCTTTAAAGCAATTTCAAAATGTTCGGAAAACGGCATTTTCGATGCAGTTTTTATAGAATTATCAATTAATTTCCCAACAATATTGAACATTGGGACTCTTCATTTACACTTTACATTTTTTACTCTTCGATAAGAAATGCTCCACTTGCAATAATGCCAGCATAATCCTCCGAGTCCTGACATACTGCATCACTGATTTGACTGTTATGTGATGCACGCTCTTAAAATACAGACGCCACTTTGTACTTTACTTCTTTGTCTTTAGGAGAATACGCAGTAAAGCCCTAAAAATGCTATTTTGTTTCATTTCCACTACTCTTGCCCTCTTCGATTACATTTAATAGGATAAAAGTAAAACGTATCACCGGTAGATAATTGTTTTTTTTTTTACCTCTCCTGAAAAAAAGTCGTATTCGTATAACATTTATTTAATGAGATATGTTTTTACGTACAAATGCTGATTTTACAGAGAGTATTTAACTAGGGAGTGCTATTAACCTTTTGAGGCATGGTGGGTGTATACCATTCATGGTTACTTCTAACTTTCCTGAAGCCCTGCTTAAGTTCTACTTTCAGGTTATTCCTCCGCTTTATGCAAACAAAGCTTAACTGAGTCTAGAAAATTACACCAAAAGGACCACGCACTGTGATCATACGCACTCACTTTAACAATATTTTTCATGAGAACTATTTCTTACTAGGCGTTACCAACATACCTATTTTCTCTATAGTTTAATTTATTTTTATTTTAAATAAATTATTTTGATTTACAGATAAAATATAAATAAACGTTCAATATTAAAAAAACAAGCTAATTTTATGTAAACACGTGTATAAAACGCCTGTGATACGTGGCATATTTAGAAAGCAACCAAACATGTCATACATAAGGTGATATTTCAAAGGTTTGATCCAAAAAGTGTAAAGAAATCGCGAACAGACTATATATCGGACACTGCACATGAGGCATATTTAATAATTTACACCATACAAAGCAAAAAACAGTGTCCAATAAAGGACATCCTTCACAATGTGTGAAACACCTTTCGCTGTTAAAAATAAATACGGCAGTCTCATAAACAAATAGAGCCAATAACATCAAACACATACCCATTTTGATTTTGGCCCTGACATATGACGTTATACTGGAATAGATTGTTAACGATAAACTTAGCACTTCTGAAAGCCCTGCATTACATCTACTTGTATGAAGATTAGTATTCCTCCACTATATGTAAAATTAAGTTTGTCATGTGCGTCATCACTTTATTCACGCATCGGTCAAGTGAAATTGTAAAATTATTATCAATGTAAATATAAAAAAAAATTACTCATTATTTCACGTAAATGCATTAAAAAATCAGAAAGCAAAACACTTAATTTTAGTATTCAAAAATGTTTACCTATTTCTTCTAATTAAACGTCAAGTCATGGAACCACTTCCCCTGCGTCGTTTTCACCTTAACTGCGAGTCAGTGCGCCCGTTTAAATATATAATATATGCAGGCAGGGGCAGTGACATTTTTCAAAAGTTTATTTCAAAAGTGCTCTATTAACCGTGAACAGCCTATGCAAGTAAATTTCTAAACAAAAAAAAAATTGTTCATTACGACGCTTAAAATTAAATTATTGCGCCTATTCCTAAACGATATTCAGGTTAAAAACAAACAGAGCGGTTTTGGTCGAGTCGTCGGTCGAGTCGGCAGCGTAGCAAACTTTACACACGCACTGATAAAAACCCTTCCTTTGCTAGAACACATGTTTTTTTGCAGCAAAAAAAAAAAGTTGTTCAAATATGAATTACTGCAAAGTAGGCTTGTCACAAACATAATTGTTATTTGATATTTATAGTAATGACTATGATAATCTTGCATTGTCGTTACAATAGCACAGGAGACACATTTGTGGTAACGTCAGATACGCGGTAAAGAAAATGTGTGCTCTCAAAAACAACCGTGAGCAGTAAATAACAGATAGAGAAGTAACAGATCTTTCAAAATTATATTCACTTACGAAAACCTACTAGGACGGCTCCGAGACTCGAAATCGCACTCCCACGCGCCAGCCCCTGTGTTATTGAGCTAACACTCTTCACCATACGACCACAATGCCTGAATGTGTCTGGATTACTGTCGATAGTTGGTTATTTTAGGTGATAACATGGGCCAGAACTAATGCCACTTCTTAGAAAGAATTGCAGTGATTTGGAGAATCACTGCAGAAATACATGAAAAGCCTGCAGGATGACTGTACATCTCCTCAGTTGCAGTTCAGTAACTGCAGAATATACTGATTCATGAATGTTTCCGTCGGGACAACAGTTATGTTCTGAAAACTACAATGTTAGGAAGGGAACCTTTAATATCGCTTAATCGTTGTCTTTGGTACGAAGTAATTTTTCCTTACTGTGATCAAAAGCAGCTCAAAGAATGTTTATTTCTTGGCTATGAACGAATGTAATATTGTCTAATCAGAACTTTGTAAAGAAAACATTTATTAACAGCGTGAATATATTTTTATAAACATCGCAGTAAACAAAACAACCCCAAAGAAATAGTTTTCTTTGTCGTACAGAAAACTTTGAATTTTTTTTAATTTAGAGTGCGATGGCTGTGGAGGCGGCAATCACTGGCCCACGGCATTATCGTAGCGACCTCCTCCACTTGCTAAGTGAACATAAATGGATCGTGATGAGGAGAGAGTGAGTGAAGAGATTAGGGCGGCTCTTAACACCGAGGTCTTGGGAGCCAATGAGGGTGAAGTGAGGTGTGTATGGAGCAGCGCCGGAATGAAAGAGTGGAGGAAACGGGAGATTCCCGAGAAAACCCGCCGACCAGTGGCATCTTCAGGCATGATTACCACATGCGAAAATCCGGGAGCGATCCCACCGGGAATCGAGCCCGGTTCGCCTATGTGGGAGATGAGTAGTCTAACCACTACACCACCGCCCCCCAATCCCGTCATGCGGAGTACGGGATGTTAGTGTGGTTACTGGACCGGAGGTATTATTTGAGAAGAAAACATTAGGCACTTTCGTATACACCAAATTATCGCCGAGCGTGAAAAGAAAGCGTTTTCCCATACATTATGGCCTCAAATAAAAAAAAAAAGATCTCATAATTTTTCATTGTGTAAAATAGGCTACAGCCATCACAGAAAAAAGGGGAAATGCCTTCTCGCTTGAGTTGCATTTTACATGCCTTTCTCATGCCTTGCCCCGAGCGACCGACACATTTGTAAAATTTCGTTTGCCACATATTAACTGTCACACTTGCGAGTATACAACGACGTGTCCACTCGGCGGGAATCATGTGTCGAGTTGACTGCAGCGCGGCGTTGTGCCGCACCCAATTTAACGTGTTTCGTCCCATTTGACTAACGAAGATGATGCAGCGAGTCGACCGTCGACTCGGACAAAACAGTTCCGTCTGTTTTAGCCTTAAGGGGCTTCCTTATTTACCACATGGACGTCGTCGTAAGCAGCTGGCTCCATTAAAATTTTAAAGAAACTGTGCAATATTTAGAAGGAAATTTCTTTTTCAGGGCAGAAATGGAAATCGATATTTTGTTGACAGTTCATAAATTTAGTTACAGAAATGTAAATGGTGTCGTTGAACAGTGTCATACTGAGTAAACATTGCTTTAAGTAGATCTTTGTTAAATATATTTCTTCTTCTGTAAAACAGTGGATCAAACTATAGCGGCAGTGCCGTATCTTTACAAAACCGCATAAAATTATGATGAAATTTTCTCTCGCAATGCTTTTTCATGGCCTTGAGACATTAAAACATTTCTATTAAAAAGGCCCTTTAAGCTGGTTACGCAATACAGCGATGCGATGCGTTGTGATGCGGTGCGTTGCGATGAGCTGTAGACAACCATGATGAAGCAGCAGTCCGTCGCAGTGCGTCGGCGACGAATGCGTTGCGCGAAATACTGGCGTTGCGATTATCGGCGAAAGCCGATAACAGAGAAGAAGAAGTGTTTGTGTATGTGGAAAATAAGGAAGAAAAAACACACTGACCATTGCTCAATTGTGAAACCGAAGTAAACTGTAACTCATCGCCGCCCATCGCGTCGATACGCATCGCAACGAAATGCGTCGTTGTATTGTGTAACCAGTTTTAATGATAGGAGTGGAGGAGGTACAGGAGATGCGTCGCTGTAGTGCGGAGTCAGCTGTAATGGATGTAGAAGGTGAAGAGCGGGGGATGCTTCGCTGTATTGTGGGATGGTAGCGGTGTCGGTGGAGCGTGGGTCGACGCACCTGGCTGGGCGGCGCGGTGGGCCCCGGTGTTGACGACGCGCAGGGTCCAGCGGCCGCGCGCGCCCTCCCCCCAGTAGTGCACGCTGAGGAAGGGCCAGTCGTCGAAGGCGGCGCCAGCGGTGTCCCGCGGCCGCTCGAACAGCAGCGTGGACGCGGTGCCCGCCGGCGACGTGAGCTGCAGGCGCAGGTTGCCGCGCGGCGAGTAGCGCAGCGACACGCGGCACTGCACGTGCTCCAGGTGGCGCACCTNCCGACCCCGCGCCCGCCTCGATCTCCCTGCAAGCACACACACACACACACACCGCACCTACACAGTCCGTTCACAACATCACATTTGTTATTGAATTCAATTCATTGAAAACTTCATGACGTTATTCGAACGTCATGATAGCGGCCATTTTCTCTTTCATTTGCTTGAATGTCTCATCTCGTTTTCTTTCAATATTTTCTTGAATTAAAAAATTTGAATAGGTTATTTCGGCTTTTCTGACACTATCAATAGAAGCATTTTCACAAAAAATAGAGATGCCTGCACATATGAAGATGTTACAAAATAAGGACGCATATTTTTTAGAAAGAAAGTGTGCATTAAATTGAAGAAAATTTGTTTTGGTTTAACAAATTATTTTCGTGTAATGCATTATTTTAAAAAAATTACTTTTAATAATTTTTAAACTGATTTCATTAAAAACTCTGTAATACGTTTTAATGTGTAGACTTGGGAATCGTATTGAATGCAATTGAATGAAAGACAAATTAAGTGATTTTTTTTAATGAATAAATCGAATTAAAGTAAATTAATTAAAAAAATAGTTGGTCGTTTGAAATGCCCTTTAGAGTCCATTCACGGTTACTTCCAACTTTTCTAAAGCCCTATTAAAGTCACACTTCCAGGATATTCCTCCACCCCGTGCAAACAGAGCTTAACCGTATCTAAAAATTACACCAAAAAGACAACACACCGCATTCGTACGCACTCTGTGTTGTAATATTTGGCATGCTAACTATTTATCACTAGGCATTACCAAAACACCTATTTTATCAGTGTTTTATTCACATTGATTGGGAATTAAATAATATAATGTAGACTTAAAATACATAAAAAATTTATATTTAACAAAAAATAAGGTAGTTTTATGATATTTCTTGTGAATACAAGTATAGAACAGGTGTGAAGCATAACATAACTAGGAAACTACTAAGCACATCATACATGGGGTTATTTTTTAAATGTTTGATTAAAAAAGTGCGAAGAAACCGCGAACAGGCTATACCTACTAACCTTCCCTCTGCCCCACCACCTACTTTCCTGGCCCCTCGCAACACTTGCGGTAACGTTAATTGCACTCGGGCTAGGAACAAAACGAGATTCCTTTGACAGAATTTGGTACAGGGAAAATTTTCGCCGCCATGTGATATGTTATTACGAAGAGACAATAAGAGAGTGAGTGAGTGAAGAGATTTTGGCGGCTCTTAACAGCGAGGTCTTGAGAGCAGATGAGGGAAATTGAGGTGAGTATGGAGCAGCGCCGGAATAAAAGGGCAGCGAAACGGGAGATCCATGAGAAAACCCACCGTCCAGCAGCCTCGTCCAGCACGATTCCCACATGCGAAAATCCGGGAGTGACCCGGCCGCGGATTGAACCTGGTTCGCCTTTGTGGCAGGCGAGCAGGCTAACCGCACAACCAGCGTGGCCTTCAAGAATCAAGAGATTTAAATAAATACTTGATTGGCGTTCCGCCTATGTGAACTGAGTTCGACTCCGGCGGGGTTACTCCCTAGTTTTTGCACGTTGGAATCGTGCCGGACAATGCCGCTGGTCGATGGATATTCTCGGGATCTACAGTTTTTTCCCGCACTTGAATTCTGGCGCTCCTCCATATCCACTTCGTTTCTCCCTCATCGGCTCTCGAGACCTCGTTATTACAAGCCTCCAAACCTCTCTACTGTCCTACTACTTTCTACTAACTATAGTGGCATGTATGTTCAACCCTTTTAGGAAAGGCGCCATAGCCAACACTAATAGCAATATGTACAGGTTTATAGTATATTGGAGCTGGAGCGAAACTGCAACTTTTGTACTCTTTTTTTGCAATTTTCTACGTAAAACATTTAGTTAAATTTCAAGTAGCAAAAATGTAGTATCTGAGGAGGATAACGAAGACTCCAGCACAAATAAACTACGCATATAGCCTTTAGTTTCTTGGCTGGCTATCCAGTGGTGCCATAGGCAAAAAAAATTAAGATCACAGCTACTACCTTATGTCATGCTAGAAAACTAGCACCATAAGCTGGGAGAAAATCTCTTATGATATTGTGCTTTTTTTAATTTATTATATTCCACAGTACAACTACCTGAAAAATTTAACGTCTCTACTTACCACTACCATTGACATTCAAGCCAAATGTCTATCGTCTCTTAGAAGCAAGCCACATCCCTTCACGTACATAAATAGTAGGCCAAGACAAAAAAACCTTGTTTAAATGTATTCAAAAGCTCATGGTGAAGATTTGGTATGCGTTTTTAGTATATCTCTAAAGAAAGTACTTTTATACTTTCAGGTAGGAAAGTCAACAGTTATTATAATCTTCAACAATATTTTTGGAGACAAGTGAAACTCAACACAAACTATAATGTACAGAAATTTAAAATGTAAATACTTGGATGATTACATTAAAATTATTCAATCAATTTTTGCTGTGATAAAAATAACGCAGAAAGTAATTAAACAACATGATAATTATTTTAAGAATGAGCGAAATAGCACTAGAATACGTTTTTACAATATACCATAAATGGGAACTTTTTTTAACTTTGTTGCAAACAAAATGTTTGCCAAAATTATTTTAAAATTTGAAACTCTACGAAAACTCTCAACTATCTGGTGGTCGAGATGAGCGACAGCGAACTGAAGTGTACTCACCTATCTTCGGTCACTTGCTGAGACTTGCAGATGTGCTGAGGAGGTAAGTTGGTCCATATCTTCGCCAGGGTAACCATAGCTCCAGCATCCATTAGGCCGTACCCGAACATATGACTGACTGCACACCAGAAATAACAAAAGCAGAAGTCGAGGTCATTAAGATCCAGAGCACCATTTGTAAATTTGAGTTATATGCTTAATTTAAAATAAACTACTGGAAGGATTGCGTTTTATTTCATAATTGAATCCAGTTTATTTGGCATTTCGTATAGGATGTGTATATCCCAATAACTTAGTCGCTAACATGCTGTTCTTCTATTGCAAATTCCTTAGATTTCTTTTCCTAGGCATATTCTTGCTCAGTGTGTATAGTACTCATTTTAGAAGACTTTGGCCCATGTTCCGCAAAAAGCGTCTTTGGTCATCTTCAACTTCCGATAGGAACAAATAGCCTATGATACTTGAGGCAACAAAACTAACCGAGATTTTTGGAATCATTTCCTTGTATAATGAAGAGCCCGAAAAAAAACTGCTACACCTGCTTAATATCGTGTAGCCCCCCCCCCCCC